>JAVTVY010052234.1:0-27567 GCA_036873755.1 Hanleya hanleyi | reverse complement strand
CCAGTATTGGGTGGACTCTTCGGCCGACAATGAACCACACGGAAAAAAATGGTCCTCGTCGAACCTCGGCTCCTTCAAAACCTCCAATCACCGTACCCCGTACCTTCTACGGTGAAGACGATAAACACCCTCGATGAAGAGATGCGTCAGATCTTACAACGACCGGGGTTAAGCGATAGTGAGAAAGTACAACAGTACAATGAGACTATTCAGCGGTACATGACGTTCATGGACCAATACAAAACCCTCTCTACCCCAGCACCACCACCACCACCACGCGACACACCACCGACCTCAGTACCGCTCCAACAGCCTTCATTACCAGGGGTACCACCCACAGCCCCACAGTGGGTCGAAGACGAAGTCCTGAAGAGTGTACCTGCATCGTTCAAGAAACAAGCTGGCCTGGTATTACAACGAATGAAACAGAATCCTAACATGACTTGGAATGATAAAGGTGAACTCCTGGTACAGAATCAGGTGGTCCCCGATACCCACATGACGGATTTAGTGAATGACCTGATGCGTCAACGCAGGTCGCACACGAATCCTCGAGGATGGGAGGTCTTCGCTCAAGGCTTGAAAGACATGCATGTACCACAGGAATTGGTGGGGGACCCCCAGCGCTGGGCCTTTATGCAATCACCCAGTCGTGCACGACGACTCTCACCACAACCTTGGGAACCGGAGTCACCCCCCAAATCACCACCACGGCGGGCACCTACTTTTTCACCCCTTTTACCACGCCACCCCCTGCAACCACCAAGAGCTAAGTCACCGCGACCATCACGACGATTAGCGCCCACGGACTGGGAGAAGCATTAAAACCAACAGCAGCAGCAGGAACGCTCAGTCGTCATGTTTTACCTCACCCTACCCAGTAACAGCTCGGCTGATGTGTTTCCTGACAACACCTTGACCAAGTACGTGACCCAGTTACCGCAACCGTTGTATTTACCTGGACGCTGGGAATGTGGACTCGTGGATATCCAATACCCTTATTCGTGGTACAACGTGCGAGCCAATGAAGTATGGTACGAGGTGACCTACGAAGGACAAGAAACTCGACTCAAACTACCCGAAGGTCAATATGATACCCCCAAGGAGTTCATGGGTGGACTGAGAAGTCTGATGCATTATAAGTCCCTACGAGACGTCACGAATACTTCAAAACCCATCAAATCTTTCCCCTTCAAAAATCATGTGGACTTCGATTACAACGCACACAACGACAAGGCCAATCTCACGCTCAGCCCCAACGTGAGTGTCGAACTCAGTCCTACCCTACAGCAAATGCTGGGTCTCGATCTACGGGGGTACGCTGGCCCCACCGGCGAGAGAGCCCACATCCCGATCGACATGCGTGGTGGTATGTATGGCCTGTACATCTACTCGGACGTGGTCGATGCACACATTGTCGGCGACAGCAACGTACCTCTACTGCGCGTCTGCCCGGTGAAAGGCACGTATGGAGCTCAAGTCACCCACAGTTTCAGGCATATCGTGTATCTACCGGTCAGTCAGACCGATATTAGCTCCATCGTCATCGATATAAGAGACGAGACCGGTCAACCGATTGCATTCGAGCGTGGGAAAGTGGTGCTGACACTTCATTTCCGTCAAGTCCGAGCGGTTCACTTTGCATAATGAAGGTGCCTTATCAATGCCATACAGCCAGTTACATCGATCATTACACCAAACAGGCCGGGGGTAGCTTTCCTGTTTTTGCAGGTACACGCATGCAACGAGGACATGGGCTGGGGAACATACTCGGGAGCATCGTCAAAACGTTCCTGCCCTTGGTGACGCGTGGGGTCAAAGCGATCGGCAAACAAGCGGTGCGCAGTGGACTACAAGTCGCGGGTGATGTCTTGGGCGGTGAGGCACCCAAAGAAGCACTGAAACGTCGAGCCAAGGAAGCAGGAGGCGTCTTGGTCACCAAAGCACAACGCACCGTAGGGAATAAAAGACCTGCACCACCGAGACCACGCACCAGTCGACGACCGACCCAGCGACGACGCACGTCGAAGACCAAGGATATCTTTTCTTAAAGATGGCTTTCATCCATGCCGAGTCGTGTCCTTCTACCAACAGTGAATTTGATTTATGGACCGTCCCACCTACTCAGACCAGTGCCGAAGAGGGTCAGTGGGTGGAACATCTGCCCCTTTTCCAGCATTACAGCCACAGGCCCCATTGAATTCACCATCACCAACGCAGATACGACCTACCTGGATTTAGCCCATACGTACCTATATGTGAAAGCTAAAATCACCAATAAAGATGGGTCAGTCCTCAAAGCAGATGCACCCGTGGGTCCAGTGAATCTCTGGCTTCATTCGCTATTCCAGCAAGTGGATATAGCCCTGAGTGATAAACTGGTGAGCGCCTCGACGAACACGTACCCGTACCGAGCCTACATCGAAACACTGTTATCCTACGGGCGTGACGCTAAAAAGTCGTATTTGACCGCCCCGTTGTTCTACCGAGATACCCCAGGCAAGACGGAAGCGAGTCCTGATAATGATGGCTATACGGAGAGAGTGGATGCCACAGCAGAGAGTCACTCGGTCGATATGATGGGACGTCTGCATGCGGACTTATTCATGCAGGACCGATATCTCTTGAATGGAGTTCCTGTCAAAATACGACTAGTGCGCGCAACGCCTGCGTTTACCTTGATGGCCCCGAATGAGGACCTCGAGTATAACATTGTCATCCAAGAGGCAAGTCTGTTTGTACGCAAAGTGAAACCGAGCCCAGGTGTACAGTTGGGGCACATCAGAGCCTTGGAGAAAAAACCAGCCCAGTACCCGATTCGACGAGTAAAGGCAATTTGATTGTCAATCAAGAAAACCTGTTCCTGGGGGATTTGCCCAAGCGTTTAACCCTAGCCTGTGTGGAGAACGTCAGTTATAATGGGACTCTCTCGAGGAATCCGTTCAACCTAAAAGCGTTCAACATCAATTTCGTGGCCCTGCATGTGGATGGCCAACAGGTACCGGCACGGCCTTTACAACCTAATTTCGGAACGGACAATTACATCCGAAGCTATCTGAACCTCTTCACAGCAACTGGCCAAATCAACCAAGACGAGGGAAATATGATCAGTCGAGACGATTTCGGCAGAGGGTACACGTTGTTCTGTTTCGATCTGACTCCCACCTTAGACAACGATCATCAACTGAGTCTCGTCAAGAAAGGCAACTTATGCTTGGAACTGCATTTCGGGACACCTATACCGAAAACCATCAACGTGATTTGCTACGCTGAGTTTGACAACATCATTCAAATCGATAAAAGCCGTAACGTCCTGTGTGACTTTGCCACCTAACATGGATACAGACCAGATACGCACCGTGCTGGAGAATGATCCAGGGACACCCAAGGAGTGTTCGCCCGAGACGTGTTCCCATTAGACCGTGTGTATCCTGCTGCTTACGTCCTGAATACAGACCCGATGGATCGACCCGGTGAACACTGGGTGGGCGTGTACTTGACAGAAGAGCAGGGCGAATACTTTGATCCGTACGGCCTACCACCCCTCCATTCCGATTTAACAGACTTCATGGATCAAGGCACAGAGACGTGGTGTTGGAATACTAAAACGTTGCAAAGCCTGGACAGTATGGTGTGCGGCCAATATTGCTTGTTTTACCTGTACCATCGATGCCGGGGAAGGACCTTATCTACCATCGTACAGATGTTTGACGAGTACCCCAAGGCCAAGGACCGAGATGTACTCGTATATGACTGGGCCGCCCATCATTTCAATGTACAAGTCCCGTTCTGGGCTTCAATTATTTCAATGTAAATACGCCCGCTGTTCTGGGCTTCAGTTTACAAGCCCCCTGTTCTGGGCTTCAGTTCTTTCAATGTACAAGCCCCTTGTTCTGGGCTTCAGTTTTCACGTGGTTGTTCTCACGTTGTTGTTGTTACTGAATAAAAAAAAGAAAAGAAAAGAGATCTCACCAAAAAACCCTGTCTTGTGTGTTTTATTCATAATGCATAAATGCCCAATGTGGAGATTCAGTCAAACTGAAATCAGTGGTGTAGGATGGGGCCAAAATGTAACCCATCAATGTTAGAATGCAAGAGCACAAAAGTAAAATAGAGAGCCAATGAAATCAGCCCACAGACCAAGTACGTGTTTTGGTCTAGGTTTGGAGCGGGCATTTCATTGAGGTACATGTAAAGGAAGACGGTGAGTGAAGACTCGTCCAACACGTATAGATTAAGTTTATTACTATAAGTTCTATGTATTTTTAAATATGGAAAAATTGGCTCTTTTTCTCGACCGCTGATTGGTCCAAATGGAACTGCCCATCCTTCCCAGGTTAATTTACAATCCCCTTTTCTTTGACCTTCTGATCCGACATGCATCCGCGCACTGCCGGATAACGCGCGCGCGCTGCGGCCGCGCCGGGCCGGGCCAGGGTGCGGGCCGGGAAAGTTGGAGGAAACCGGAAGTGACGTCACACACACACACACACACACACTTGCGCAGACCCACCACACCACGGGAATGTTAGTCCAGGTGGATGCTCCCCCACCTAGGATTCACATGGATACCTCACTCGACCCAATAGGCCCATGAGGAGCCCACCTAGACTCCAAAAACGTCTATGTCCATACTACGGCCAGGCTGCGCATGCGCAGAATGACCCTATGTCAACCCCACATCCACGCCATCAGAGATTCCCTCACATAGGCTTCACATGGATACTTCACTCGATGCAATCGGCCCACTAGGGGCTCGCCTCGACCTCAAAACGGCTATTTCGATAATACGGCCTGTCTGCGCATGCGCAGAATATTGAAAACAAACAACACACTAGTCCAGTCGGATGCTCCTTCACGAGTGCTTTAAAATAAGACCGCATACGACATCATCGGACCACTAGAGGTCCACCTAGATCTCAAAATGTTCATCCAGTGTGCACCTATGCACTGAACACTGGATGTATTTTCAGATCTACCCGGTACTTAAGAAAACATTTCATAGTTCTCCCCATCGTATTCTACAACCTCACAGCCCATATATCACCAAATATATACTCTTCAAACCGAATAGGTCTCCCCATACTAATATACCGAATTTATCAATCTTTGGTCTGGAAATTGAGTCTGTTCGTACTTTCAAATTTCTTTGAGTTTATTTTAATGATAAACTAAACTGGCAAACTCACATTGATGAAATTTCATCCAAAATGGCTAGAAATATTGGTGTAATTAATAATATACGAAATTGTCTCAACAGAAAAACATTGATAATTCTACTCTTATGTTTCCTATTGTCACTTGGTGTGGGGAAACACATTTCCAACTCACCTAAAACCTCTTGTGATTCTTCAAAAAAGGCTTATCCGTATAATAACTTTCAGTAATAAACTTGCCCACACAAACCCATTACTTGAACAATTAAACATCCTACCGCTCTCTAAAATCAATGACTATCTTATTCTGCTATTTACGCACAAATGTCTCAACAATGCTCTTTCCATCCCGGCCAAGTTCTCAAACTATTTCACAAAGCTCTCCCAAGTCCATTGCTATCCAACTAGACAAGCCAACTTCAATCTTTATACAGCACGGATTCTCTCAAATTTATCATTTTATTCAACAAAGTCAAAGGCAACACGAATTTGGAATTGTTTATCAATTGAACTGAAGTCTTGTCTATCATTCTCATTGTTTAAGTCCCATCTGAAACGCATATTTTCTCCAGCCTGATTCTGGCTATTATCGACGAAAACCAAAGACTATCTGATGGTGTATTCACAATTATGTATAAAAGGCATTTTGAATATTCCAACGCTCGAATATAGTGATCGCAGTATATACTATGAGACAACCTCTTTTATGTAAAACAGATATATCTGAATTATATAATTATTCTCTGACTAGTAATTGATCACTGTACATACATGTTTATGATTATGCTCGTAAGTCAACACTTCATGGCAAATCAGTACTACTGTCATTACAAATACTCTTGGGATACAACAAGCCTCCTGCGGTTTTATTCCCGTCATTCTATCTCTATTCTATTCTATGTACATATTATTTATTTGAATGATGAATAAACAATCAATCAATCAATCAATCAATCAATAGTAAAATCCACAAAAAACGACCACCCCTATACCACCATACAGGCAAAATTGATGGAAATGTGCGAATCAGGGCCTAGTCCGAGTTGTCTCCCTTGCGTCAAAGTGTGCAGATGGCGCTACGATTTGAAGAGTGTTTAGATGGCGCTACGATTTGAAATGAACCAAGATCCGGTGGAATTGTTCATTAGACGCCATTTTGTTAGCGTTTGTTACACAAAATAGACGTGTACCGATGTTTTTACCCTTTTGCAAGTGATTCTACCCTACAAAATTATATCAAACATTCATTTATATGTAATTCATACCACGGAAGACCACATATAGGTTCCCCGATCACGTGATACTCTATCGGTCAGCAGACGTTGGAAGAACGTTGTAAATTTTCCTTTGTGCAAACTGGTCCCGCTCGACACACAGGGAATTCGTATCAATTGGATTGCATATACATACCCATTTCACACCACATCAATATTAAGGGACGCAAACTTGAAATGCACTTTTCCGCCAGAAATTACCGGATTTCAGAGGCTCGATTGAGAACAAATAAACGCAATTTATTCATACCTGGCAGTGTTCAGGTTTTCTGTTACACTTCATAGCACAAATCCCGGCTCGTATATGGCGCTGCGGTGCATAGTTTTTGTAAAATCCTCTCTCAAATCAGCGGTTAAATTCCCCCGCTTCGAGCATCTTCACGGACGTTGAAATTGGAGCCATATGCAAGAGGGACTGCCGTAACCGCGAACCCGAGATCCTAACAGTTACGTCACGCCCCACGAACAACGCTGATCTTGGATTGACGGCGGAAGGGTAGTGCAATGAATACAAGCCAAACCACTAAAAATCGCCTCCTCTTATACGTTTTTCTAGCAGGCCGCCATTTAATGTACATGTCCAGACTTGTTTGTCTGGGGTTTTTCCGCACCATGGCATGTTGCCATCTTGGACCCACACTGGTGGGTCCAAGATGGCGGCCTGCCGCCATTGTATCCCACACTGGTGGGTCCAAGATGGCGGCGTTCTGTGGGTCCAAGATGGCGGCATGCCGCCATTGTATCCCACACTGGTGGGTCCAAGATGGCGGCATGTAGAAAAACGTATAAAAGGAGGAGATTTTTAGTGATTTGGTGTATTCATTGCACTACCCTACGGAGCTCTCTGACCTACCTGCCTGCCTGTCTGCCTGCCTGCCTGCCTGCTTGCCAGCCTGACCTGCCTGATTGCCTGCCTGCCTGCCTCACCAGCCTCCCTATATGAGACGTGGAGAAGATTTTCCAGGGGACCCAGCAGCACCTCCGGTTGAAGTCTTGCCTGAAGACGAGCGTGTGAGGGACATTTATCAACGACACTGGGCTACCATACGCCATTGTTTTCATCGGCATCGCCCGATATTGGAATTATATAATTTCCGGTTGGAGGAAAACAACCGTCTACGTAGCTACGTGGAAGCTATCTTCAACGACCAAGATACAGCATTCAAGTTAAATCTCACTTCTGGATACATCCTTCGCCATAAAGAGACAGACCAGCTCCGTTATTATTATCCCAGTAATAATACCCGGGTGTTTGACCAGCCTTTCACCATTATCCATCGCCCGTCTCTGGACACGGTACTGGATCAAATACAAAGCTTGGATAGTTTGAAATGGGTACGCCAACAACGCCCCAACACAAAATGGCAAGTGGAGATGACAACCAATGTTACGTTTTACGTCACTAAAATGATCGATCACCCTATCGGCGCTCCCATTCATCTCCCGGACTGGTTGAAACACAGAGAAGGCATGTACGCCTTAGTAGGTGGCGTGAATGGGCCCTACACCGACCGGAAATGTTTATTCCGATGCCTGGCTATTCATCTCAACAAACGTCCACCCAGGAAATGTGATAAATTGGCCAACTGCTATTGGGAAGACTACTTACGTGAAAAGAACATGGAAAAACAGCACTTCCGCGGGATCCCGTTATCACAGTTGGATGTGGCGGAAAATTTATTCCACGTCAACATTGTCGTATACAAATTAGAGCAACACGTGGATGATGACAACACCGACGACCCACAACTCACCGCCCGACTCGTACAGCGTTCCCCGGGGAAATACGACACAACCATGACATTGAATTTGTACGAAACGGACACTGGCGGTCATTTCTCGTACATCACGGACATCAACAGGTATGCCCAGTCATACATCTGTAGTAAATGCCAACGCGTGTTTGACCGGTCTTGCAACCTACATCGGCACGAGAAAACCTGTGACCAGACCACCAAACGGAAATTCCCCGGCGGCGTATTCCACAACACGCCGAACATCTTTGAAGACCTGGCAGATGAGGGTATTGACGTCCCCATGGACCACCGTTATTTCCCGTACAGAGCGTGCTATGATTTTGAAGCCCTATTAGAACCCATGGAAAAGGTATCGGCTAAAACTCAATGGACCCAGCATCACATTCCTTTGAGTGTGAGTATTCACACCAACGTACCCGGTTACGACACGGCTCCGGTGTGTGTCGTCTCTAACGGGGACCCCCATGAACTGATTACACGGATGATGAACTACCTGGAAACCCTCAGTCAAGTCAGTGCGGCACATCTCGCGTCGACTATCTACTGTGATGTATTAGCGGCACTTGATGCGCGTATTCCAACATTGAATGGGGAGGAGGAGGACGATACCGATGACGAAGACGAAAGTGATGAACGCAAACCACCGAAACCCTATGCGCAGAAACTGAAACTGCGTTTATTGGAATACATGAACCAATTACCCGTCCTTGGCTTTAACTCGGGCCGCTATGATTTGAACTTAATCAAAGAATTCTTGTACCCGTACCTCGCTAAAGCTGGGAATGTGAAATTCATCATTAAGAAGACCAACAACCACGTCGCTCTATCCACAACTTCACTCCGATTCTTAGATGTACGGAATTACCTGGCGCCGAATTACAGCTATGAACAGTGGGTGAAAGCGTACGACTGCGCGGAGAGGAAAAGTTGCTTTCCCTACAACTACCTGACGAGTCTCGAGCGTCTGGACGAAACCCAGTTACCACCCCAGGAGGCCTTTTACAACGATCTCAAAGGAGAAGCATTATCTACCACCCTGTATACCGAACTGCAACAGGTGTGGGTCCGTGAAGGAATGCAAACTCTCCGAGATTTTCTCGTCTATTACAACAATTTGGATGTCATCCCTTTTCTGGAAGCTACCGACAAAATGTCCGCCTTCTACCGAGATATGGGTGTCGACGTATTCAAAGACTGTGTTAGCATCCCCGGTCTGACCCTGCGGTATCTGTTCCAGGATTTACCCACGTTCTTCGCTCTCGTCGATAAGAAAGACGCCGACATGTTTGATTGTTTGAAGGGAAATATCGTAGGCGGCCCCAGTATTATATTCCATCGGTACCATGAGAAACAGCTGACCCATATCCGGGGAGAAAAATTGTGTGAGAAAATAATAGGATTCGACGCCAATGCCCTCTACCTATCGTGTTTGAGTAAACCTATGCCGGCCGGTCATTATACGCGGTGGCTCCCTGAGGGTCGAGAATTTAGAGCTCAACGATCTACGAAACATCAAGCAGAACAATGGTTGGATTGGGAAAGTCAGCGACGAGGCGTCACTATCCGTCACCAAGCCAACCACACGGAAAAGCGAATTGGAGATCGGCGCCTTCCCGTGGACGGATTTGCTATCATCAATACAGTACCGACCGTGTTTCAATTTCACGGCTGTTATTGGCACGGTCATGAGTGTTCGTTCGCGCGAGGGCGCTATAACGAGCGCCGTGGACTGACCCCGGCCGCCTTACGTGAAGAAGTACAGCAGAATCGAGATTACATTTGTGGACTGGGCTATGCCTATGAACAGCTATGGGAATGTGAATTCCATCACATGCAACGTCGTCAACCTGAGTTATACTCGTTCTTACACGCTCACGACCGACTACTGGATTATCGGACTGTTATCACCATGACCGACATCCTACGCACTGTTGAGACGGGAGACCTCTATGGATTCGTGGAATGTGATCTGCACGTCCCTGACCACTTGAAAGACACGGTTGGTGAATGTCCGCCCATCTTCAAAAACACCGAGGTGAGTCGAGATGATATCGGAGCCCATATGCGCGCATATATGGTGAAGAACACGACTACCTAACGCGACCACAGCGTATGTTGATCGGCAGCATGTTTGGCGAAAAAATCTTGCTCGGTACCCCTCTGCTTCAGTGGTATATGCGGCACGGACTGGAAATTACGAAAATATACCAAGTCATAGAATTCACCCCCAGGCTTGTTTTGAGAAGTTCGCGAACGACGTGACTACCGCCCGTCGCCAAGGAGACGCCGACCTCAGTAAAACCATCATCGGGGAAACGATGAAATTACTTGGGAACAGCGGATATGGAAAAACGGTAACGAACCAGGACCGTCACGTGACCGTGAACATTTGTACCACGAAACAAGGCCGCAAAAAAGTGAATTCGCCGCTATACCGACACATGGAGATGATTGACGACACCACCTACGAAGTGACGTCAGCCAAAAAGACCATCACCTATAACCTGCCGCTCCAAATAGGATGTATGGTGTACCAGCTGGCCAAACTGCGAATGCTGGAATTCATATACGATTTCATGGGCGTGTATTTCCACCAATCAGACTGGCAATTGATAGAAATGGATACCGACTCAGCCTACATGGCCGTTTCCAACCCAGACTGGGAGTCACTCGTCAAACCAGAATTACGTGCACAATATGAGGCGGAACGGGACCAGTGGCTACCCCGACGCGACCACTACAGCTACGACAAGCGGACGCCCGGCCTGTTTAAACTAGAGTGGAGCGGTGATGCCATGATCGCCCTGTGTTCGAAAACTTACTTTTGTGACGGTGATGACAACAAATTCAGTTGTAAGGGGGTGAGTCGACGCGACTCCAACATCAACAAGGCCCTGTACCTGAATGTCCTCCAGAGCCAGGCCAGTGCGAGTGGCACTAACCGAGGTTTCCGTATCATCGACCACCAGATGCGCTCGTATACCCAGGACCGGGAAGCCTTCACATACTTTTACCCCAAGCGCAAAGTCCTGCCCGATGGTGTGACTACAACCTATCTTGACATTTAGAGTGATAAATACGAACACTGCGAATATTCCACTGGACTAACGAACTGTTCTGTAATTCAATTTTAATGGATACCAAACGCCTTTGATAAGACAGTTATATGTTCTATGAGTACTGATGATATTGCACCGGACTAACGAATTAACTGTTGTATATAGGTTCAATAATTCAATTCAATTTTATGGGTACCAACCGCCTTTGATAAGGCATGATAAGAGGAACTCAATTGTTGTATATATGTTCTATGAGTACTGCGGCTATTGCACCGGCCTTGTTGGGCTGAATTAACTGCTGTATATATGTTGTGTTTTCTGTTATGAAATGTGTGTTTTCTTCCATACAACATTGTGAGTTTGGCAGTGTACAACTCACGTTGTTGTTGTTAATGAATAAAAAAAAATAAAAAATGAGATTTCACCAAAAAACCCTGTCTTGTGTGTTTTATTCATAATGCATAAATGCCCAATGTGGAGATTCAGTCAAACTGAAATCAGTGGTGTAGGATGGGGCCAAAATGTAACCCATCAATGTTAGAATGCAAGAGCACTATAGTAAAATAGAGAGAGCCAATGAAATCAGCCCACAGACCAAGTACGTGTTTTGGTCTAGGTTTGGAGCGGGCATTTCATTGAGCTGCGTGTAAAGGAAGACGGTGAGTGAAGACTCGCCCAACACGTATAGATTAAGTTTATTACTATAAGTTCTATGTAGCGCGCTGCGGCCGGGGGAAAACCCCCCAGTCAGAGTGTACATTCCGTGGGACTACTTTCTGCCCGCGGAGGCAGACCGCATCACCGCGGATGAATACATGGAACTATTTTTGACCTGCAAAGGCTATCTATTGTCCGGAAAGGGCCGGACATTGCCGCCATTTTGAACCAGAAGGCAGACGCCGCCATCTTTGATATGTCCCATAATGCACCGGGGCAAAATACTCGCTTCTGATTGGACGAGAGCTCTGTGACGGATTTGAAAAAAATACTCGCTTCTGATTGGACGAGAGCAGTCACGTGACGTCATCTCATTTGCATAAAAAAGAGGGAATTTGCTCTTTTACTACTACTTATGTTCTTTAGAACACCTTACACTGCAGAACTATGCAGACACAACGAACATCTGTATGGCTTTTCGTCAGAGTTACTGCAATTATGTTCTTATAACACCTTATACTGCAGAGTTATACGGACACAACGAACATCTGTGTGGCTTTCCACCAGAATGAATGCAATTATGCTCTTTAAAAAAACACATTATACTGCAGATATTACGAACAAAACGACCATCTGTATGGCTTTTCGCCAGAGGGACTGCAATTGTGTTCTTTGAACACCTTAAAGTGCAAAACTATGCCGACTCAACGGACATCTGTATGGCTTTTCACCAGAGTGACTGCAGGTGTGTTCTTAGAACGTCTTATAGTTCAGGGTTATACGAACAGAACGAACATCTGTGGGGCTTTCCACCATAATGAATGCATTTACGTCCCCTAAAAACACTTTATACGGTACCGGTACTGCAGAACTTGAAGAAACAACGAGCACCTGTAGGCCTACCCGGTATGGCCTTTCGCAAGATTTTCTTATAATACCTTATACTGCAGAGTTATACGGACACAACGAACATCTAAGGCTCCCTCCAAGAGAGCGAATGCGTTATGTTCTTTGACAACACATTGTACTGCTGAACTATACGGACACAACGAACATCTGTATGGCTTTTCACCAGAGTGAATATATTTATGTTCTTTAACAACTCCCTGTACTGCAAAACTAGATGGACACAACGAACATCTGTAAGAATTTTCACCCGAGTGAATGCAATAATCATGACATGCATTGTCGTCATCTTCAGGCATCTACATTTCAGTATTTTTCAAAAAACTCCATACCGTAACAACAAACGATTCACAGTCAATTCACCCACAACCAATTCACCCACAACTTCAGGTCGATTCACCCACAAAAAAGTCAACTCACCCACAACCATGCAGGTCAATTCATCCACAGTCTCAGTGTTGCTATATAGTCATCATAAATAATGACTAAATTTCAGGACGTGGGTATATTGCATATACTGGGCAATTATTTGACTGCTTTTTGGAGGGCGATTATCTGGAAAAGTGTTATGGGAAATGAATAAACAATAGAATTTTAGCCAAGGTTGATTTCAAAGCAACATAGGTGTCACCGTGTAGTAAACAATCACTCATTGTTTAAATAATCTATGGATAGATTACAAATATGAGGCAAAACAATGCTTAGTCTATTAACTACATTTTATTCTTCAGAATGATCAAGTTTGAATATTACATGTTTTTGAATAAAATATACACAATATATATATTGCACAATATATATCATTTAGTACAGACCATGAAATATAATACCTATATTCGAAGGAAATTCCAGCATTTAGAATTATGAATTATGACATTATGAAAAACAAATTTAAGGAAGAGCAGTTCATGCTGTTGGTCCATACAGATTTCCGATGGCTCGCAGAAGCTGGGATGCAGTCTTACTTCCATCACGATACTCTCCCCATAATCCAAAAATCTTTCCTTGGATCTGACAGTAGAGTTTCTTTTTTTTCTTCAAAGTTTCCTCGCCGATATCGGTCTCATTGCACGTTTAGAAACTCTGCCTCACGGAAGAGCAGTGGTTCAAGGATATAAAACATATCTTCACATTTCAAGTTAAATGCTAAGCAGTTGGGCCCGCGATGAAATTCACACCTGTCACGCTTAGCTTGCAGCGGATTGGCCTTATCAGCTAGCTTAGCGCGTTCCCTGATTGGGTTGATTTAACAGATAGATCGATACACTGGCTCGCAAGGATGGCTTCATACAGCCAGACAGAGTTCTCCAACCAGGTATCCTGGAATGTACTTCATCCATTAAATATGTTGGACTGTGGGTGAATTGTGGGTGAATTGACCTGGTTGTGAGTGAGTTGACTTTTTTTGTGGGTGAACCGACCTGAAGTTGTGGGTGAAACGGTTGTGGGTGAATCGGTTTGCGGGAGAATTGACTGGATACCCAACAAACAAGCCATCTTACTAATACCTTAAATGTAATAAAGTTTGCATTTATTGTAAAATTCCTTTCACGTACCGTATTTATTATTAATTACCGTATCAATGAATGGTTTGGGGCTTTCTCAACAACACTCAATTCACTAACACATTAACTATAGTTTGGGGCTTCTGTCAGCTGGGGCTCTTGTACGCTGGGGCTTTTGTTCGGATCCCGCATGCTTCTGTGGTTCCATTTTATGAATGATCTCAAATGTGTATAATTTCCAAGCCTGATTCGGATTGGAACGGAGTTGTGCCCCTTTTGGTAACTCTTCAGATGTCGATGATGGCAGCCGACGAGGCAGGTTTCAGTTTCTTTCGGAACAGCTTTGCATAAAAACGAGCTCATCCAATGCAGATTTTAGCTGTTATCACTAATTTTTAACTGCTCCAAAACGATACAAATGAATACTGTGTGAAAGTTGGAACGATCATGAGTTCGGTTAAGTTGAATTACTTTTGCTTCATAAGTATCAATCGAAAACTGGACCATCTGTGATGGTTCTTTAGCAATGGAGAAAATGGTAGCTCCGGTGTAGCCTTGTTCCATACTACGTGAGAACAACGCTACGGCTGCAAGCCAGTCACCAGATCGAGTTGTTGGGAAATTGCCGTACGGGCAATATTTGCCGAACCAATTGACCATAATCAATAAAATAATTCGATTCTATGTCCACTTACCTTTCATAAAAATCCTTGTTTATGAGTGACCGTCCGTTTTTAGCTTGGCAAGAGATCGAAACTCGGACGAGGGGGGGTAAAACTGTCCACATCGCCGCCATCTTTACATCGATAAGTTTTACATGGACAGTATAACCCCCTCGTCCGAGTTTCGATCTCTTGCCAAGCTAAAAACGGACGGTCACTCATAAACAAGGATTTTTATGAAAGGTAAGTGGACATAGAATCGAATTATTTGATTGGTTATGGTCAATTGGTCTGGCAAATATTGCCCGTACGGCAATTTCCCAACAACTCGATCTGGTGACTGGCTTGCAGCCGTAGCGTTGTTCTCACGTAGTATGGAACAAGGCTACACCGGAGCTAAGAAAATGGAAACTGTTCCGTATTGAACAATCTTGGGTTAGTCAAAATTAAAAAAATAATTTTAATTTAGCGTGTTTCATGAATGTATGCTTCTCCTCTTTTTCCAGGATGCTGATGTTTTTGAGATAACTGATTTCACCACAGCCTCTGAATGGGAAAGGTATTTTTGCTTCAAATTGTTATTGAACATTGCTATATGCTGTAACGCCTATTCCCAAATCCTACTGCTTCCCTCACTTACCTCTTGGACCTAGCTAGGTAGTAAATAACATTCTTCCATTGCTGGAGTAGGTATTCTCCTGAACTGTCAGTGTAGTGGCGAATCTAGTCCTGCGTGACTCCCTACTACGAGAGGCTCTAGGGAAAATGGTAAACCTTCCCCCAAATTTTTGGGGGGAATGTGTGCATATTATTTCTGCATATGATCTTCCGGTCAGTCACCATTGTTTCCATCAAATGATGGCGCTAAGCTGTATTGATTAGTCCCTCTGTAATAGCACTAAACTACCCGACGTACCGGTATATGACATCTACTGAATGATAACTGTGTGTAAATATGCGAGAAACTGGTGAACTATTTCTTCACAATCAAATGTGAAACAAAGCAATATGAGTTGTCTTCCTTGTCAAACATTCACCTGTCATTTATTAATAAACGGCAAAACTACCCATAATTATTTTAATTTCTGAGTTAAGACTGAATAGATTTTTGGCTAACTTGCTCCATTGTTATAATTAGTAAGGTTCATCAAATACCAAAAATTTGTTCACTAATCTCTTCAAATAATTGACACAGTCGCTGTCATTTTTAAAGTCCAACTGGTAAGACCACGCCTTATCGTCATGAGTAGGCCTATATATTAAAGAGGTTAAGTTGCCTATATTGGTAATGTAACTGCACCAGTCGTGAGTTTAAGATTTGGAATTGACTGTTAATGAAGACGGAAAAAGTTCCTAGGAGCGATGATGTAAGAGGGAGCCTCGCTGTCAAAATGGTGACAAGGCATGACTCCCTGTTGAAAGCCTCTGACTGCATTGAGCTGGAATAACATGGTGGCTACACATGCTCATTCAGTCTTTATCGATTGGCTGGACAAGGGAAGTATTCATCTGCATATGACAGAGATAGAAAATGCATCCTGTTTATCTCATAGAAGAAAGAACATGTCATCTACTCAACTTTCTGAGAAGAGCACATGTTAGAACATCCTGTTTAGCTCAACCAGGGACATTCTGAGCCAACTCTGCTCCATTAAGGAACACATGATGCTAATTGACTGAGAGGCATGTGCGCCAAACTTGCACAATGCCTTTTTAGCTCCAGTGCAATCAGAGGTTATATCTTAGCATGAATCAAGCGGGTTTGAACACTTTGGGAATATGCATCTTCACTTACCCAAGTCTAACACTACACGTGTTGCCTTGGCTGAACGTAACACATTATCTGATCAGAATACAGTTCTGGTGATGTCATAGCGCTATAAATATTCTGTGGTCCATATTAGGAGAAGTACAGTGTATGACCTCTTTAAAATTGAAATTTGATTGGCTATTCGAAGGAAATTAACCTCAATACACCCTGTGTACATCATGTGCGTTCCCCGGTTTGAACAGTTTACTCTATTCATTGTCAAGGTGAATGACGGAACGTTAGTGTAGTGTTTAACTTGAAAATGTGAAGATGGGGAATATGAGTCTGCAGATCAGCCATGCAACCACTTATGGCCAAATGAATAACACTGGACTACATCTTTGGTAATAAATGATCATGAAAGAAGACTGCAGAAACAATATGGGGAGAGACTGGAAATAGTTCAAACGCAGGGACCATTAATGGTATGGAAATTCAAGTTTGCGCCCAGTTATTAGACACTTTTTCAGTGACAGATTTATTTGAAACTAATCAACTTACTGTCAAATTGTTTGTCCCACAGTCTTGAGTAAACCTCCAAGAATAATTAAACATGAAACAGCACTGCAGCCCACAAAGGAATTTCGGTAGGAACATAGAAGATTCAACTAGCCCCAAATTTTGCCGTTCTGTGAAGTATCCTCTGCAGTCAATCATTACTATTACCAGTTTGAGCCTTGTGTAATGTAATGCCATGCCATCTTAAACTTTCGGCTCCCTGGAATTGTTCTATTTTTTGTGGCAGCAAGAAATATACATCGTCTACCAAACTTCAGTCATGTTGCACACTGAGATTAAGAAAATTTTGTTGAATTTTCTCATACATGCAGTCAGGAAGGGAATTTAACCAGCTTTTGCAGCAAATTTTCGGATGCATACTGTGACAGTGTTCTCAACACACGCAAAGGTTAAATGTGCACAAATTTTGTGAGTAAACAAATTTATCAACTTGCAAATTTATCAGTTGTAAATTTGTATTACAATTGTTCTGCATAGTAGAGCCTGTTTAATAACCAGGCAGTCATGCTTTTTTTGTTTTTTGACCCATCCCATATTTAAAAACATTCCAAAAATGGTGCGGATGAGATACTGAATTAATCAACAGGCCTGTGCAAAAGGGAAGAATGACCATTAAGGGAATATATCAAATTCTTTCCGTTCAAACTCGCCAGGGAGTGGTTTTTTTCCACAGGACTCGAAGGTTTACGAAGTTACAGGGCATGGGCTACAGAGGAAAAGTTTTGCGAAAACCGGTTAAAACTGCTTTGGTTGGATCATATGAGCTTCATGTCGGCTTCGGCTCCATCAAATATAGAATCAAAAGATTCAAGTTATATGTTAATTCTATTGAAAAACACGAAAGAAACTAAATCTAAATAGTATCAAAATATACTTTCTTCTTTAATGCAAATATCTTATTGTTCCTCATATAGATTTCTCTTCCTATCACTTTTCTAGATTTATGTCATTTATTTTCAGATATTAAAAATATAAAGTTCAATCCAATCGAAAATCTTCAACATGACCTTACTTTACTCTCCACATATTTTTCTGAAATTTTCCTGATGATCATATCTAGAAATGAAATGAAACCAACCACACACCCGGGTGAATGTACATGTATTAACCAACCACACACCCGGGTGAATGTACATGTATTAAGCACCCACAATAATCGCATCCCATCTTCCATGGCAGTTTGCTCTCGTTTGCTCAACACAGTCTTCATATGCAATACTGAACTTTTTTTTATTTCAGGACTCTTCAAATGCTAACAGTAATCATTATGATACCATAGGCTGCTAAGACAGTAGACACTCTTAATATAAACATCTTAATGTATAATGTGGAGTCCTTTGGGCTCTGTTGTGGTGTGTTGTGGATCAGTTGTGGTAATTTGGGTGTCCATTGTGGTAATTTGGGGTCCATTGTGGTATGTTGTGGGTCCATTGTGGTAATTTGTGAGCCTGTTGTGGTCTGTTGTGGTAAATTGATGGTACATTGTGGTGATTAGTATGACCTAATCCAGGGTCTGAAATAGGCAGATTAAAATCACGATATTTTTTGTGTCTGTATTCTCAATGTCTTGTAAATGTTTTATCAGGTTCATTGCCCGTCTCGAAGAAATTCTTCACGAGTGGAAACTAGTCAATCAGCGCCCTCTACCTGCTGCTGCCAAGGTAGGTAATTCATTATTGAATAACACTGCTCATTCTTTTAACATTTGTATTTGCTACACTCCTCACTGGACTGATATACAGGCAGAAATTAGTTTATATGATCCCAGCTGGCACTGCCTCTCTAATATTTAACATGTTTAGGTCAGATGGATTTCAGCCCATGCAGATCTCTTCACTGGAAGGAACACCATGGAATCACTATTTGGGTCTCCTTGTTCCCAAATAGGAGGAATGCCTCTCAGCAGTTCAATACTAAGCATACAGAACTCCCTGATACAGAAAAATAAATAAACTATTCACAAACGTGTGAATTGGCCTGATATGTTCAGTCATGTCAGTGATGGCATGTGGTTCGTGATGCTCACTTGGAGCTACACAAGTCATCTACATAAGGCGCTACTGGAGTTTGAGTCCTCGAACAAACAGTTAGTGGTACTATAGTTGACTTGGGTCTCCAATAGTCCAAAATAGAATGCTCTGGCACAGTTGGCAATGGACCTTTACCGAAACTTCATGATTGGCTGAATATTCTTTCAATTTTCTCTACAAAACCAATGATTGTAAAGGAATTTGTTTTGAAAATTTGAATTGACCAATCAAATGCTTCCAGATTGGAATGTATCGCTTGATGTGGTTGAAGAGGTGCCACCTGCCATGGTTAACTCTTCAAGGCTAGACCTCCTCTGACACTAGACTACCCATTAAGCACATAGCGGAATGGCTCAGTTGCACAGTATTGAGTGAAGAAAGGAGAGCCTGTCTGTGCACTGACCCATCACTTCAGCTGATCAGCTACTAGTTTCTATAATTTCACTTTGCCCTATCTTATAACACAGGACAATACTTTGTACTGGTGATAGCTGACATATTTTCATGTAATATTTGCCAAATTATACATTATTTTAAGCTTAGTGACTTTCTTTGAATACTGGGAAAATATAGTAGCATACAGATGTATGAAATAATGCCAGTTATCACCAGTTCAAAATATTGTCCTGGATTAAATGATAGGGCAAAAGGAAATTATATGAACCAGTAGCTGATCATCTGAAGTCATGCATCATACTCTCCTTCGTTCTCTCAATGTTTGGGTTTGTCTGAAGATTAATGTGAAAAAGGCAGATTGGCTCCCATGAGATTGCCAGCTGTGAAAACACAGATGTACATGTATATCTAAATGTATTTTTTCTATTCTTAGGGTCAGCTGACCTCGGGCCACTGGGCGGAGGTGTCCACAGACCTGAGTTTTGCCGACTTCAAGTTTACAGTGACCCATCATTACCTCAAGCCTCAGTCACCCCCAGACCATGGTGGGGTGGAGGGTGATGTTGACCGGGGAGGGGGTGATGATATGGAAGAAGAGGCAGATGAGGAAGAGGGTTGGAATTAATTTTGAGTTCAAAATTTAAAGAAAGTAAAATATAATTTACACCATACAATGTGATAACAATACATCTACTATTCATGTAATCAATGGTATTAACTGACCAAATTTACCACAATTATTTTTATGCTGGTAGTTCTGCTGGGATATGTTAAGGGATTATAATTATTCTGCGTTTTCAATTTAATGAAGATGAATGCTAGTCTTCTATTGATTGAACTTCATGTTTTATTTAGTTTTTGACATTACGTCAATGACATACATGTAGTTGATTTCAATCCCAGACTTTGGGTTGAATTGAAATTAATCCTTTAACGATAGATTTGCCTCTATCTGAGCTAGCAGTGGCAGGTGCATTGATGCGTGCCTGCCAGTGGTTATCATACTATTCCAAGAAAGGGCCATTATCAGATATGAAAGATAGTGGAAAAATGAATTGCCTGGCGGGCGGCACATGTCAATGTATCTACCACTGCTATCGGGCAGTTCTATGTGTAAGGGATTAACTTCAACTTTTGTGAAAGTCCAAGATTCAACAGGTGTCAGATCAGACTGAGGAATTTATTCTCTTTCTGTTCTTTTTCAAAATTTCTTGTTATTAATACAACTTGTACACCATATTCATTTATTGTAAACTATTAAGTTACAATTAAATATGGTGCACTTACAATAGATATCGCAAAAAAAAAATTCCTGCTTAACAATAAGAAATATGCTATGAAGAAATTATAATATAACTAGTACATATTTCATAGAATTTGTGTATGGCTATTTTAAATATTTTATTGTGGGGCATTCATGATATTTCTCTTCTCTCCATCAGATGCCATCCCTAATGCATTCTTGGACATGATGTCTATGGACAATGACTTCCCATCAAGAGCTCACTGCCTTTGTAGATGGTAAAGAGTGTTTTATTTCTGCGCTTCACGGTGTGTTGACTTCAGTCCTGAATGTCAATGTGGGCAACATTCGGGACTGCCGATCTGGAATTGACAGAGCTTACTGAAGATCTCAGAGAAGTTTATGAATGGGTGGGCATGTGATACCAATGAACTAGAATTGCTCTGTTATCGGTCAGTCACTGAAGGTTATTGGATGTGATGTCTGTCTGGCTTCATAAGATCCTATATCATGTATAGCAATAGAAACAAATTTGAAACTCCAGTCTGATTAGATGGAAAATGACTATCCATATTGTGGTTGTTACAGGTATGGACTGAGAGACTTTGTGGTTATAGCCCCTACGTCAGATGTCATTGAAACTGAAAGTCGAAGTAAACTTCTCGTCAGCTCTGTCAACATAGCTCTCAGCAATACAGGATGGTACGTAAGTCTTGATATGCATGGAAACAATTCTATCTCTTTTGTAGGATATTGTCTCTTGGTGCACATACAATGAATGGTTTATAGAGTCTCAGTGCATCATGGGATATTTTTCAGTTTTGCAACAATTGATTGGGCAATTCAAATTTTCAATTTTTTTGTTTGCATTTTCATTGGCTTGTGGCAAAAAAACAGCCAGCCAATCAGATTTTCTGTAAAAATCTGTAGGACCATACCATTATCATGATGATACAGCAAAAATTGCAGTGAATATTCATCATTCAATCAGGCTACAAATTTGATCATCTACCCTTATAAATTTGACCATCCTGTGCATTTAAGAGAATTAAAGAGTTTGCATAGATGATATGATTGAAAAATTTTCTCGTTGACCAGCCCATTAATTCTGAGTATTCAGGAATGATATGGCGTTTTATAGAAACAATACTGCATTGTGGGATATCTTCCTATTTTAAAGCACTTGATTGGTCAGTTTGAAATTTTCCAACAAATCATACAGTTTATGTAATGGTTCATTGTACTGCCTATATTTGAATGATGAAAGCTGAGTTGTACTTTTTAGCCCTGTGCCAGTGTTTGTACAGATCCTTCAGAAATGGCGGAAAATGTACAGTGGTGTGTGCGTCGCCACTGGCCTCACCACGCAGTTTGACATGGCCCATCTTAAGCGTATCCCTCCGCAGTACAACCACCTTGCCGGGTTACTTGATGTCTTCAAGGGCAAACTGGTGAGACCATTTTCTTTTGTGTTTATTGACTGCTTTGTTTTAAAGACCAAATTTTAATTACATATAGTCAGTGATATCTTTTGTGGGATTATAGCTATTAGATGTTTCCAAATTCACACCATATGTAACTGATGATGAGTCAATCTAGTAAAGAAGACAGTGACATCGTTTTTCAAGGTCAACTTCAGATTTATTATATTTCATGAAGGATCATGAGCTAGACTCCCCATTAAGTTTTGATTCTGCAGTCAAAGGTGTGCGGGAGCCCAAATCGAAGCCCATAAGGCTATTGTTGAATGTGGTTTATTTGAAATGGTGCACTATTATTTGGAACAAGATAGAAACAAATTCCATTTTCTGTTCACTTGCCATGCCCTGTGGGGCAGTTTGAGGATTGACCTGGGGTGTCGTTTTGCCCAGGTCATAGAAAGAATTAGGGGTCTCAGCTCCTCAGACAGCTTGTCTTAAGAGGCGACTAACTGGGGCACCTGTCGGAAAATTAATAGGATCTCACCCGTAGGGTCCTGGTTGTGAAAGAAATAGTACCCAAACATCTTGATATGTCTGAAATATTGTTGAAACTGACGTTATATCATCTTCACTCACTCACCCTTTTAATTGCCTGTCATTTTACTACAGGGCATGTCAACAGTATCTTTACCCCCTGTGTCTGTGTCTGTCAGGTTTACCTATGTTTTAAGAGATTGGGTTAACTCTCCTTGGCCTCAGGGACCACCAGGTTAGCAAATACTAACAGAGCATAACTAAGTTACCGGCATGGCACATAAAGTGCTTGTATTAAATACAAGTATCTGCAGAATACTAGAAATATTTTCATTTGTTAATCTTGGTTTATGATGGTACATAAATTTTTTAGGAATCCTTAATTTCATAAATAAGTAATAAAATTGAATTTATATGACACATATTCGATATGGTAAATTTAGCTTCTGGATACATGAATATTTTTTATAAAAATATAAATATTTCCATATCATTATTAAACCTTGTTGATTAGCAATTAAATTGAATCTATTCTTTTTTAACACAAGCTTCAAAATTTATCTGTAAATTGAGATGGCGCTATTTATTTTAGCATTAATCTTGAATCTCTTGTCATGATTTTAGATTTTTCCTCCTGTATGGAGGATGAAGTTGGCTTCACTGATCTGGGCAGTTTACCTTTTGGAGCATGCGAAGATCCTGTAAGGTTGGTGCCAGTATTCACTGAGCTTGTTCCAATGTCTAACTCTAGTACATATGTGCTTGGGTTTGCCTCTTCATCCTTGGGTTTTTCCATCTGAGTTGTACCATAGGGCTTATGGATCCACATTTCCATTTTGGCTCTCGGTATATATATCTGGCTTATGCTTTAGTGATTGGCAATGGTAGATTCAGGCAGTCAGAGATCTGAGATTTCAGAGGTCAGAGATTTTCAGCTTTATAAAGGACTGAAATGATACGCATTTGTTAATTTGGGGGACAGGACATCACCCACCTTATATCAGAATCAACACTATGTCGAGGCACCTTATAGCGAGGCTAGACTGTACACTGACCTGCATATGGAGGATGAAATTTTACTTGTCAACTGTTTTATTCATGCAACCAATGGAGGACTTAATACAATATACGTATCATCTATCCAATCAAATTCTATGATTGCCACTTCCTGTTTGTCAATTTTGGACCAGTTAACCAATCAACTGACAGAGATATCACTTTTGGTTTATCGTCTGTGCAAGCCTCCTGTGGAGTTCCCAGGTGTGTAAAGGAATAGGACCCAAATTTCGTGATATGACTGACATAGAGTTGAAAGTGACATTAAATCACATTCTCTCACTCACTCAATTCGCGGGTGGCTGGGTGAGTTCAGGTTCCTGTTGCTTCAATGCATTTTGCTGAGAAGCAACAGGAACTTGATAATGTGATGTCTAGCACTGTAATATCACTCATCTTTATTGCACCATGTAAGCGTCCTATCTGTGTCTTGTGCACTGTCCTCAGTGTTTTATAGGGTGGATGGAGGGTGTCTGGTTTCATACTGCTTCAAAGATTTCTTCTTTGAAGTAGCAGGAACACAACTGGGCTAGGTGGTTTTTAGTTGGTTCATCGTGATATAGCTGAAATATTGTTGAAAGCGATGTTAAATTCTATTCACTCACTCACTCAACCCTATTCAGCCAGGTTTTTAATATTTTCGTCATGTTTACGAAGCATATTTAGCTTATATATTGCCAGTTCCAGACAATTTTCTCCATGTTTAAGCATAGGGAAAGCTGTTTGAAGAACTACCCAGAGCTACCCAAACTGTGATACTCACCTGGCTGTTTATATAGCTTGTGCATCTGCTTGAACCCAGTCAAATATATTATCGACAGAGATTTGCTTGGGCCTGTTTGTCTCAGCATATGAGTACTACAACTACATGCAAAACTATGAAGCCAACCAACATTTGTTTTAATTCATCGAATTGTATTTATTGGCCCTCTTTATTATTTCATATGTATTTTCAGTGAGTTACACCTTGCCTGCACTTGGCCTAGTTTATCAGAGGAAATGATTGTGGAAAACCAGGCATACTCGTAAGTTCTTCTCCTTTACTATCCCATGTGTAGAAAGTATTCAGCATAAATATATGTAACACAAAATGTATTACTATATAATCCATCAGTACCGGATTAATTCCTTCAATTTTATACTTTGTACCTTGATTACACCTTAATTGATGATTCCTTGAGATCTGTAGCTGCTACTTTTGTGAATTAAGAAAGAAAGACTGAGAAAGAGGTTTCAAATTTCCCAGATAAACACCAGTTGGCACGAGTCCAACAGTTTAGACCCGAGGCTGAGGGTCTAAACTGCCAACTGGTGTTTATCTCGGAAATTTGAAACGGATTTCCGTGTTCTTTATTTCAATTTCGAATATTTATTACGAAATTCTATTAAATTAGCTAAAATATGTTAGTGTAGGCCTTCCACATTGATCAAAACAATTTTTTAATGGGGCATCACATCCCAGCTGGTCATTGCGAACATTGTTGCAAACTGCGGGAAAGTATACATTACACCCACGCTCACTATAGTTATCCCTGCCAGCCGGCAATGTCAGAGCATTGCAGGTGTTCGACGATGTTTATCGGGAATTCAACACCAGTTTCGGTACAATGCTATAACATTGAGACGGGCTGAAGGTATGTTCGAATTGTAATTATCTTTCCATTATTTCATTCCATTTTATCATTTGGGATCTTTTCACAGAGATTTGGATCCCCTTCAGGCTCCCCAGTGGTCGGTTAGGATACAGATGACAGATGATCCTCAGTGTCTATTAGGTAGGTCTGTCATTCTGTCTGTCTGTTTGTCAGGACAATACTTGAATTCTCCTTTCTCTAACCTTCATGAGTTACAGCCCTTGAATTTGTTACTTCCATTTAATGTCACAATACTGACTGAGCACTCTTCTCGTAGCTTTAATAATATTTTTGTGATGGTGGTTTCCGTCCGTCTGTCCGTCCGTCTGTCCGTCCCCCGTGTCCGGTCTATATCTGAGACAGTTTTCTATCTACAGTTCTAATTTTTGGTGAGTGGATACCCTATGGGGAGACGATGTGTCGCGTACCAAAATGAAGGTCGAAGTCAGAGGTCAAAAGGTCACTGGCCTAAAAAACAGGAAATCACTGAAGTGTTCGTGTCCGGTCTATATCTGTGAACGTTTTCTATCCACAGTTGCAATTTTTTGTGAGTGGATACACTAGGTGGAGACGATGTGTCGCGTACCAAAATTGAGGTCGAGGTCAGAGGTCAAAGGTCACTGTTGCCTAAAATTAGAAAATCATTGATCATTGACAGTTTTCTATTTAGAGTTCTAATTTTTGGTGAGTGGATGCCCTAGGGGTAATGATGTGTTGCGTACCAAATGTAGGTCGAGGTCAGAGGTCAAAGGTCAGTGTGGCATAAAAATCAGGAAATCAGAAAATTACTAATTTTTGGTGAGTGAATTCAATAGGGGGAAATAAAGTGTCACATACCAAAATATAGGTCAAGGTCGAAGGTCAAAGGTCACTGTGACCCAAAAATCAGGAAATTATGAAAAATAACATTTTTTTGTGTCAGTAGATACATTAGGGGAAACAATGTGTAACATACCAAAATGTAGGTCAAGGTCAAAGGTCAAGGTCACTGTGACCCCCAAATCGTGAAATTGTTAAAAATCATGATTTTTTGTGTCCATTGAGAAATTACAGGGAGATGGTTTGTCATGTACCAAAATTTAGGTCAAGGTCAAAAGTCAAGGTCACTGTGTCTCCAGAATCAAAAAATCTTTGAAAATTACTTTTTTTGGTGTCAGTAGATACATGATGTGTCATGTACCAAAATGTAGGTCAAGGCCGAACATCAAGGTCACTGTGAACCCAAAATCATGAAATTCATAAAAATCATGATTTGATACATTGACGGAAGATGATGTGTCATGTACCAGAATTTAGATCCAGGTTAAAACTCAAGGTCACTGTGACCCCAAAATCAGGAAATCATTAAGTCACATTTTCATATGCCTGTCTAAGACGAGGTCATGTAATGCGATGTTGCGTTCTGTCCATTCATCCATTAACATTTGTTGTCCATGCAATATATCTAGTTTCAAGGTATGGAATGGTATCAAATACCTTACTCGCATGGTGAAGAGGAGCCATACATTAATTTGTCAAAGGTCAAGGTCACAGTCCCCCAAAACTGAATCAAGTTTAGCGGACTATATGTGTTAGGTTGGAATATTCAGAGTTTTCTCCCCTACATGTATATGGCATTTGTCCTGTGGAGTTGTCTCCCATGTTTGAAACAGCTAGATTTAGTTAAACTGTTGTGAAAAAAACCCATACATTTACTAATTTAACGGGGAAAGGGGTCCTTTATGAACTTTATACCTGTTTATCAACTCAAAAACAAAGGTTTACATCACTTTCTTCTTCCTTCATGAAAAATTCTCTCGTCTGACAGAAATACATTTGCAAGAAAACTACTATTTTCTTGTGTTTGATTATTGTCGATTTCAGTGTGGGATATGCGAGCTCTCGGTTCTTGCTCCAAGGTCAACTAGTTTCCAAGAGTTAAGCTCATTTTAGTTTATCATTCAATTTT
>JAVTVY010052233.1:0-26554 GCA_036873755.1 Hanleya hanleyi | reverse complement strand
TTGGTCTTTAAAGCTGCTGTATTTCTGAAAACCGGGGAAATCATTGAAGAAACGAGGTACAATAATTTTTCAAGTCACGATTCTATCAAATATTTAATATCAACGAAAATCTCCCGTTCTGATATACATTCAGAAAAAAAATATGGAATTTTATATTTATTTCAATTCGCAGTTCCTGGACATATCTCTAAAAGAGGTTCGAAATAATTTACACTGAATAATAATGAGCCAAATTATGTAATTTAATTGGTGATGTTTAATTCCTTTCCATGCATAAAAATTGCGCTGTCAGAGCAAGTATGCGATTACAGATCTCTAGACGGAATAACAAAATAATGTTAACAGAATCATGTTTACTTTACTTATCCATGGCTTAATGCATACATGTATGTACTCGCCGAAATTAGTCTCGGTGCCACAGAGAAGTATATATAAAGCGAGCATACGCCTTCCGAATGGTTCAAACCTTCATTTGAAGGCATCTCGATTCCATTCTCGAAGCAAGTCGTTTTTTTCGAGGAGGTTCGAGATGGACTTTTACTTCGAGAGAAAACCGGGAGCAAACCGAGACAACAATCGATAGAGATAAACCGGGACCCTTCGAGACGAGATATTTATCACTTTTACTCGTTTATCGAGAAACCGTCTCGATCGATTGGACGTGACCCCTTACGATGTAGTGTTTTTTATGCATTCTACTTGCACGACTCTTCCTTTCATATAAAACGTCATTTTCAGAAAATGTAGCCATTTCAGACGCGAAGGAGTTTACAATCCTGTATTGGCATATCTCGCGGAAACAAGTCTTTTAGTATAATTTAAGAGTATTTGACACGAATCAGCTTGGTGAGAACCAGAATTAATCTTCTAAAGTTAATTGCAGCAAGTAGTGTATCAGTGTCGCTAACTAATCAAAACAAATGTTTGAGTATATAGATTAGAGTTTCTCTGATAACGGTAACATATTCCGGGAGTACATTGCAAAGTTGCTTCCCGCGTTGAATGTGAGAAACCGTGAACAATCGGGGTTGCCAGCGAACTTAGAAGACCTGGTATATATCACAATCTCCGGAGCTTGAACTGGCATATCAGATGGACCGTGGGTTTGAACAGTGACTCCTTTATCAATATCCTAAGTGCTAGTCCGTACACTCGTCATTCTGTCTTTGTGTCTAAGGTAAACCAAGCTATTCTGCATGCACCGATACCAACAAAGGAATTGACACCACATGTTGCCTTCAAAAACAGAAACATCGTGGCTTGCCTCCATGAGTATTAGTGAAGTGTTATTGACGTATATGGAAGTGACATTCAAAGGTCAATTCAAGAACGAGATCGGGTACAGATTAGAACACACATAAGGGAAGTGGGACGAGGTGCCATACATTGGTAATTGGTGAACTGTTTCGCTGTAACAACTCGTACACTGGGGATTGGTGAGCTGTGTCGTCGTCAGATAAAAATGACGGCATTTAGCACAAAAGACTAGCCTGTAAGGCCCGATGTCGACGCAGCATCAACTTCCCACAAATGCCAACATATATCAAAGACAAAAAGGTCTGTACAGGGGGCGGGCCTCGGGGACGGAACGTCCACATGCAGAATCTCGCCATATACAGGTAAAAATTACAACACATATAAGGGAAGTGGGAAGAGGTGCCGACATACTGGCAGAGTCACATGACTTCGCAGTATAGTTTTCCGGTTAGCCTATTCTAAAGCAGATACCAAAAATCTAACGATTCGTGATATGTGTTGTATCTCAGGTAGCTTTTATTGTACCTGTCCATGTGGCAACTTGGATGATATGACCACACGGCCCCTAGCACCAGAATAAGCGGTATTAGATACAAATATAGAGAGCTATGATGGAAATTCTCTAACACGTACATTGGTAATTGGTGGGCTGTTTCGCTGTGACAACTCGTACACTGGGGATTGGTGAGCTGTTTCGTCGTCAGATGAAAATGACGGCATTTAATACAAAAGACTAGTATGTAAGGCCCGATGTCGACCCAGCATCAACTTCCCACAAATGCCAACATATATCAAAGACCAAAAAATCTGTACAGGGGGCGGGCCTCGGGGACGAAACGTTCACCAGCAGAATCTCGCCATATACCGGTAAAAATTACAACACATATAAGGGAAGTGGGAAGCGGTGCCGACATACTGGCAGAGCCATATGACTTCACAGTATAGTCTTCCGGTTAACCTATTCTAAAGCACATACCACGAATCTAACGATTCGTGATATGTGTTGTATCTCAGGTACGCTTTTATTGTACCTGTTCATGTGGCAACTTCGATGATATGACCACACGGCCCCTAGCACCGGAAGAAGCGGTATTAGATACAAATATAGAGAGCTATGATGGAAATGCTCTGACAACACGTACATTGGTAATTGGTGAGCTGTTTCGCTGTGACAACTCGTACACTGGGGATTGGTGAGCTGTTTCGTTTTCAGATGAAAATGACGGCATTTAACACAAAAGACTAGTCTGTAAGGCCCGATGTCGACCCAGCATCAACTTCCCACAAATGCCAACATATATCAAAGACCAAAAGGTCTGTACAGGGGGCGGGCCTCGGGGACGAAACGTCCACCAGCAGAATCTCGCCATATACAGGTAAAAATTACAACACATATAAGGGAAGTGGGAAGAGGTGCCGACATACTGGCAGAGCCACATGACTTCACAGTATAGTCTTCCGGTTAACCTATTCTAAAGCACATACCACGAATCTAACGATTCGTGATATGTGTTGTATCTCAGGTACGCTTTTATTGTACCTGTTCATGTGGCCACTTGGATGATATGACCACACGGCCCCTAGCACCGGAATAAGCGGTATTAGATACGAATATAGAGAGCTATGATGGAAATGCTCTGGCAACACGTACATTGGTAATTGGTGAGCTGTTTCGCTGAGACAACTCGTACACTGGGGATTGGTGAGCTGTTTCGTCGTCAGACGAAAATGACGGCATTTAACACAAAAGACTAGTCTGTAAGGCCCGATGTCGACCCAGCATCAACTTCCCACAAATGCCACACTTGGTTGTGAGCTTATCTACGAAGGGATATTGGAAAACCTCCCTGATTGTTTTTACATTTAACGACGGCCTTGTGTTTTACAGCGTAGGCGAGACTCTTAACTCAACCTGTAACCATCTGGGTCACCTATACGCGGTAAGATAGACCGTGGGAGCGTGCATATCCATTATCAGCCTACTTTCGGCAACTATAAGGGGTCACGTCCAATTAATCGAGGCACTTTCTCGATGCCTTCGAGATGGATCGAGAAATTTCTCGGCTGCAATCGGGAGGGCAGAACCGTGACCCCTGACGACGTCTCCCGGTTTGCTCCCGGTTCTATCTCGATAGAAACGTCCCGGTTTTCGAGATGGTTACGAAACTGATCTCGAAGGGGTTCCCGGTTTCAATATGTCCGTGTTTTGTTGCCTATAATTAACTTCTCATGCGATTAGATTGACGCGCTAGTACCATATTTGGAGGGGGGGGGGCTCGTCGCCTACGTATATCGTGGCCAAAATATAATGGAGAAAACGATTTTTTTTAATGTTTCCAGTGTTTTTCATCGTTTAATCGATATATCTGTGTCCTGATGTTTCGTGAATCCAATTGAACTAAAATTTTCAGTTTTTCTATATATAAATTATGAATATATAATTTGGTGAACCGGCGCGGAATAAACAACACATCAACTGGACATGATCTGAATAGTAATGGTATGCAAGCATGCGTTAATTAATGTTCTATAACGTTTTTGTTACCAAACTGTCTTTAATGCTGAATTGTGATATACATGTAGTTCAAATAAAGAGATTATATCAACTTTTATTTCGGACACAAGCTTGCCTGGAAGTGGTTAGCGGAAATACTGACAATCGGAACTAGAGGTGTTGATAAGTCACGCCACAGTCGGTCTGTGAAAACCCGTAGGCTTGAAACAACAGCAAATGGAGAGGGGTTAATTTCTTTGAAAGTAAAAAAAAACACGAAACAGCACTGTGGGCGGGGGGCTTGATAACGTACTCACGTTCTATTATTTATTGCTGATTTCATGTGTCTGGGAAATTAACCAAGTAATTACCGCCTAATTCAGCTGGCAATCACGATTTATACCAACGGTTACATATATTTTACTATGAACGATACCGCGTTTTGTTTGTTTGAAAACTTCGATCGAGCGTTTATGTTTATATTCTCCGGTTATTAGTGAATTGTCAGACGCTCCAGTGGTCTTTATAGTCTCTGAATGCGGGAAATCTCTGACGATCAAGATATCCAAGGAAAATATGTAATTTTATTCTAGACTTGCATAATTTATTTCAATTCGCAGTTCGTTGACGTATCTTATAAAGTGATTCAAATTCTAAAAAACAGGTTCAAAATAACTTAATAATAATGTGCCAGGTTATGCATTTTCAACTTTTCCATACATAACGTCTAGAAAAATTGCGCTGACTGAGCAAGTATGCGACTACAGATCTCTAGACGGAATAACATGATAGTATTATATAATAGTATTTAGAACAAATATGATAATTGATTATGAAACTTGAAACTTTAGTAAAAGTTGAAGGGCTGTATTCCGAAATTGGGATAGGAGTTTCCTTGTTTGAAACCTTAGTTCAACTAGTGTATGAATAATTGATGACTGGAACGTGATTAAATTGTTACATGCATGAAGGAACACGAATAATCACTTCGAATGCAGACCAGATGTCGGTGCCCCAGACAAGACATGAGAAGATCATTTTGTAGAACACACTAGGCTGGTCCAGGGAGAAAAACCGAGGTAATTTATATGACCCTCTATCGGATTTAATAAATGCTAATAGGTGAGTCATTGTTTTGTGTAAAGGCAAAAGTTAATTGTCGAATCATCTAACAAGGAAATATCTTTGTGTGATTAATCTATGGCAGGTGCATTTTATATGAAGTTTCGGAAAGAAAAGGCAAAACAAATTAAGTATGTCCTGTTGAAAAGATGAAGTCGCTGTAAGGAACAATAAAATGCACAGGGACTGATGGAATCGATAATGCGGAATGTAATGGTCGATTAATTTGGGTGTAACAATACTGGCTCAGGATACAATTGTTAAATACCTGATTTTAGTACCTGGTCGAGAGAAGGAATATAACAGTCCAGAAGGAATGTTATCTCTCAAATATCCTTGACTCCGAGGTAAAAATACTTCATCAATGTTATCTCTCAAATATCCTTGACTCCGAGGTAAAAATACGTCAGCAAATGAAAGAGATCGGTCATCCTTGAATAAATCAGGGATAGGGAGTGATGGGAGCCTTGAATTATCTTTTTTACAAAAATATAAAAGAAGAGAATTCGAAATACAAAATACTGGCATAGTATAAAAACATGGCTAGAAGGAAACTGAAATGGGCGAGGAGGCTATTATCTGTTAAACATGATGATTAGATATGAAGTTCGATCCATGGTACGAGAAATTGACCAATGAGATCGGGACGCGGAATAAATTCCGCATCATAGAAAAAGTCCCCCCGGAGTTTGGACCTGTATAAATATAGAATGTGGGCATAAATCGGGACACACTTCTGGGACAGGTTTCTGCGATTGCCAACTGAAGTAGTAACAGGACCAGACTCTGGAGAGACAAGTGCGGCTTTCTCGAAAGAAAAAGACTATGTGAGTATAGTTAGGTTCATACGTATAGTCTAAAAACTTCCTATAGTATGGGAAAGAAATGGAAAGTTTACTCCTCGGATCAGACTGTTTAGTACAGCCGTGTGCGTTTTGCGACGTCACAAAAACTAGGCTCATTGTAGTTTCTACTTGTAGAACGTGTCCGCTCACAAAGACAACGGTCTTTCATCTAAGAGTACCTAACTTACATGCTACAGAAAGAATTGATCATTCGGCAGAATATGCACCATCTAGCACCTCATCCCGGGGTATGTCAGAGGCAAATTTTCCTTTAGCATCTCCGATGCATACGCCAATTAGACCTCTTCCTCTCCCTAATCTTTTCCGGTCTTGGAGTGAACCAAATGACTTGCCTACTTTAACATCTAGCCTACCGACAGGGTCCGGTCCTAGTTTCGACATCGAAGGTCAGACTAATTAATTAAGGTTTCATATGACCCTATCTTAGAAGGGTGACTTGCTGTAGATAGCAGTTGTATATCTATTTGGAAATGGGAGTGTTGTAAGCCTTATCTAATATCGGTGATAGAGGTAGTAAAAAGAAATCATTGACAAACCGTACAAAATGACTTGTTCACTTATTTAATCTGAAAGCAGAGAGTCTACACGGCATGGCAGATATCGTTTAAGCCATATCCCTTCTGTCCAAAGCGCTCGATTACTGGTTACCTTCGTATTTGCCAAGCGAGTTATAAAAGTGGTGTAGAGCCTTCTGGCCTTCCATACACGGCCACTCTGGGGTTTTCCAGGGAAACCTCTAGCTGGTGATAATAGTATAAAATGGTTCATGTTCAGTCTAATTCATTTAAATGCATATGTATTCGCAGCGATTAATCTCGCTGCGACGGAGTATATATATACCGAGCATACGCCTTCCTAATGGTTCAAACTTTCATTTGATGGCATCTCGAATCCATTCTCGAAGCATGTCGAGTTATTTCGAGGAGGATCGAGATGGTCTTGCGCTTCGAGAGAAAACCGGGAGCAAACCGGGACAGCAATCGATAGAGATAAACCGGGACCCTTCGAGACGAGATATTTATCGGTTTTACTCGTTTATCGAGAAACCGTCTCGATCGATTGGACGTGACCCCTAAGGAGAATCCTCAGAAATGAACACAACGTGATGTTGTCAGCCAATCAGATAAACTCTACCGACGCAACCCCAACTTAACCCGCAATTTTCGAGTCATGTGCTGTCCTACGTGTTCAGAATTATAGATCTACAACACCTCTGATGATACAAAAGATAGATATGAATAACTTCCGTAAGCCTAGACAATATATGTTTCAGAAGTGGTATGAAATCCTGTAATTTCTCAGATTTCTCGAGTCTGTTCTCCGATGGATGAAGACCAAACGATATACGGTAAAGAATCTGAAGTATCGGATATCACTCCGCGATAATAGAGATACACGATCCGCAAGCCATCTGATGGTCACAAACCAGTAAATATTCGCCTTACTTAATATGTAGTAAATTGGCCGAGCCCATCTTGAGAAAATTATACTCCCTAATTATACTCCCTAATATTCGCCGCCACAAATGACCCACCACACCAGGTAGCCTGGCCTTTCCTCTCAAACATATGGAAAATTCAGCATACATTCCCCACCATTTTTTTCGCGATAAAACCGCCAGAAATAAGGTCATCCAGCCCGACACCATCACGGCAAATTTCGAAGGTGCCAATCAAACTGGCCCAGAATTTTTTCCGATTAAATATTGAAAAGGTGGTTTTGATATATTTTAGAGTCAAATATTATAGAAACATTTTAAAATACGTCACAGACCATTTCTGGTCCAGTCAGGTATAATGGCCAATCCATGTTCGCCGGAAGTCAAGTCCTGATAATAATCTTGCACCCGGAAACGTCAATGGCGGTTTGTGACCTACAAATAAGTAAATCTATTCAGATTCCAATAAACTTTGTGTGACCGAACCAATAGCAAACAACCCTTTACATATGCAAATAAAAAGCTCTTGCTTTGAATATTTGCAAAGTTATCGGTTGTCACATTAAAGTAACATTTCCCTTAATATATGGACCCTTGATTAGCCAAATACTTATTGAAATATTTCACCCCAAAAGATTATTTAATAATTTATTTTCTAGATTTTTAATTTGTACACTTACTGACGTTAACTACAGTCCACAGAATGTTATCTGTACACGCATGAGATAACTATTATTAACACAAAACCGACCTCCCCCCATTGTAGAGGGGAAATAAAAGCAAAATTTGATCGCTAATTTGTATCATATCTCCAATTAGAATCCGATGAATGCCCTTTCATGCAGTTATTTGACAAACCGGACCAGTGTTACTTTGCAATGATTAAAGTTTGGAATATATTGACCTAATTTAATGTGTGAGCTTACTGACCAGAACGATCGCTGATGTGGGGGGTGGAGTCAATAAAAGGGATGCGCAAATAAACGTTTCCACAGCACAGAATATATCGACGAATGGCTTGAAAATAACTGTACTGACACAGTACCTCAATTCCTTTGTAGTAGTAAGGCAATATTAAATCTGGGCTGTAAACACAGAAATATCAGCTCGGGCGCCCGCAATAGACTAAAAATGTATACGTATAGGCTTGATAATATTCTATCCGATCTGGACAAGCAAACAATTGGATGAAAATAGGCATTTACATCTGATTCTGTGCCTCTATGGAGGAAAAAGGCACTCAAACATGTGACAATGAAGAAGGTTGGATTTTTCGTTTTTGTCTTACAGGTCACAAACCACTAAATATTCGCCTTACTTAATATGTTGTAAATTGGCCGAGCACATCTTGAGAAAACTATACTCTCTAATATTCACCGCCACAAATGACCCACCACACCAGGTAGCACCAAATTCAGCATATATTCCCGATCATTGTTTTCGAGATAAGACCGCCAGAAATAGGGTCATCCAGCCCGACACCACTACGGCAAATTTCGGAGGTGCCAATCAAACTGGCCCAGATTTTTTCCGATTAAAATTTGAAAAGGTGGTTTTGATATATTTTAGAGTCAAATACTATAGAAACATTTTAAAATACTTCACAGACCATTTCTGGCCCAGTCAGGTATAATGGCCAATCAATGTTCGCCGGAAGTCACGTCCCGATAATAATCTTGCACCCGGAAAAGTTTGTGACCTTATGGATGGTGGGGTGTACGCACATAACTTATAACCTTCCTGACCCGGTCGTCCTTATCCTCTAAGCTGTCATGATCAATCGTTAAGTTGTACTGCTTCATGCCCCAATGAATGATTGTTTGTGAGGTTTCTCACTCCGTAGGTTTGTAGCCAATTTTATTGATTCATATTTTTTAAAATGCAAACAAAACCAGCTGAAGTGTGAAGACAATGTCTACTACGTTTTTTTTGACGTGTTGCACTCGAGGTCAGTAAGAAGCCCATTTTGTTATAGCTACAAATCCAGTAAGACAACGTATCCTCGCGGAACGAACATGATCGTTGCAACTAGGTTATCCGATTGTGTTTCGAGGAGTACGTATCTCATTGATCCAGATATTGGTTTTTGTCAAAATCCGTGCGGTGAAAATATCTTAATTTGGATATGCCCTTCTTGCAAGCAATACATCAACATAAAATTGTTATTGATTGGGATTCACCGGTATCTTTTACTTTGTCAAAGATAGAGATACCCCTGATGGTATTCTAAACAACACATGTGGAAATTGCTGCTTCGGCCTTCTCATTCTCGTCAGATGTTTCCGCTAAAGTATGTGTTGGTATCAAACGTTTGATGCTCTCTCTTTGCCATGAGCACCATTTTACAAAATAATAAACTTAGCCTGCATATGGATAGACACTTCTTCTCTGTGTTTTCGTTCAAGTTGTCTTGTTGGGTGATTGAAAATTATGCACTCTTGAGTATATTTTTCACTCTCTTATTCATATTTTACCCTGTCTAGCATAACTATGCGATGTCTAATGTCATACAGTTTATCGAAGTGTGAATTCAATATTTTTTAAAATGAGATAATTTATCAGAATGCCCAATTTCCATCCATAAACAGTATCAGTGTACCAACATGCTCAGCTTTTCAGACTTAGATGTTGTGCAGTAGATATATGACAGTTAAGAAAGTAGTGGAACTGATTAAAATTAGAGAAGATTGGATAATTAGATGCATTTATTTTGTTTTGGACTTTGCAAGAGATAAAAAATTGAACGTGACGTCGCTGGAGAACAAAATAGAAATGGTTCAATTATGATAACAAACCCATCATAAAAAAAAGAAATCGACATAAAAGATTATTAAATAGTACAGCTTTGCAATCAGCCATACATGGATATAATAAATACATGGCAATAGTATGAACATATATGCGACACACGCTTGAAAACTGTATCCAACTTATGAACAAATTATTGTCTATTTCACCTTCTGCATCATAATGATCCAGCAACATAAATTGCCGCAGCGAGATAAATATCCCCCCCCCCCAATAAACAACAAAAGAAAGTGCATATTTCAAAACCACTATCGACATTAAAATATATATTTTCAGAGATGATGGTCATCATCAGAAATTGGAAGTTTCTAAATCCGACACTCGTGATATCCCCGGCCCAGTAATCAGCTGCTAGGTTGGTAACCTCCGTTCCAGGAAACCTTTCATCCAAGAAGAAATGATAATTTTTATTCAAGTTATGCCGATTTAGCTGATGATCTTATTCGTTTGACCTGCTGTATTACAATCTCCGTTATCAGTATTACCAAGCTGCCATCAATGCCGAATGTAAAAGTAAGGAAGGCACCTTCTATATGGTTGTTGATCAGTCAAGTTGTTCTTGAAAACAACCAGTACGTGAATATGTGATCATTTAAACTGAGCGCCGGTGTGGAGGCTAAGAATGTTCGCTGGCTAAGAGTGTCCGGCTCCTATCTTTTAACTCAGAATATAGAATATTCCCAGAATATATTTCTCCACCTTGAAGATAAGTGTCCGTCCTTATGTCTGATATCAAAACTTACATTTCGGTAACGAGAAAGAAACAGATAAGTCTGATTTTGCTCAGAGCAAGTTGGACACATGTTCTCCCTTTCTGGCAGCAGATTTGAGCTTGACTGAAGCGTGACCGCGCTACATCAGACTCTAGACATCGACTAAATAACGAAAATCTTATGGATTGAGAATAATTATCACCGATACAGATTTGATGTTTTCAGAAAACCATGTTGTCTTGCTGGCATCATTGAAAACTGTTGAGCGCTTCTCACTTGCAGGAAACTAGCCCAGTTTTATGGCTAACAGCACAATACGTTAACATCTCCCGTTAACAATTTTCTCAAAAACGACAAAAACTGAATTATTTATAATGGGCTGTGGTAAAGAATTCGAGCCAGGCGTAGTACTGTACTGACGTGATTTCATTCATGCCAATTTATTCTCACGACCGCGTGATCTCCTCTATTCCCATCGGTGGATTAAAACACATTCTAAAAAGGGCGACAGTTTTTGGTGGGAGGGGGGGCAGAGTAATAAATGGGGCTAGGATTTATTTTGGGGTCTAAAAAGTTATATAGGCAAATTTTGCGAAACTGCCTTAATTACCGTAGACTTCTGTATCATTGTTCCCTCCTCATTCATCATGTGTCGCAATTCCGTTTCCCTGTAAACGAATGTACATTTATTTGGCATTTATTTATTTTATTACACATGGGTTAGTAGAAGGAAATACAGTACAAGTACATTACCGTTCAATGTTGGATCGGGGTAGGATCGAACCCGCCGACCGCACACTCTGGACCATAGGCTGGCGCTATATCGACTGAGCTACGCTCGCAACTGATGAGTAAATGTGTTTTGAAGATATATTTAAACCTCCCATAGGGTTTCCGAAAGCAATCAGAAAGGGGAGGAAACCATATAAAGATCCGAAATTCCGATTGGATAATGAACAGTTTGCATGCATGCGTATAATGCATATGCATGACAGCGCCAAAATTAGTAAATTTATGAATATTCATGATGTACATTGACGATAGCATGCGACCGAGTGCGGATGTTGATTTCATTGGGTTGGACTGTTCCAAGCAATAGGGTTGTCAGGTTTCGACTTCTTTGCATTACATGCCGTTGTTATGAACTCTACGTGGAGTACGTTTATTTTTCAATATTACTATGTAGTGGATGTCTTTTTTGTGTTTTTTTCTCTCTCTCTTTTAAAGAAAGAAGGAGAGAGAAAAAAACAAACTGATTAATTTTTTTTCTTTTGGGGGGGGGTGAGAGTTAATGCTGGTTGGCGAGGTATTCTGTTACAGACATGAAACACAAACGCTGAGAAAAGTGAACATAAAAGACGTGATAATACAGAACGGCCGACATGATTCAATAAATTGGAGAAGGATGAGTTATGAACAGTTTTCAAGAGGAAAATTTATTCCAACAACATGGGTAAATTGCGACGATAAACATTGGGAACGGTACAGGGTGAAGACAATGACGGGAAATATTGTTTCGTTGAGGAGGACGTCACGACGGGGGTAAGGAGACGTTCAATGTGGAATACAGACTTTATTTGCTTTCAAGCGCCCACACGGAGCAAAGAATTACAATAAGAATGATTAACATTATTATGATGAAAAAACCCCCAACATAATGTGGATGAGGTAAGGGGAACTGGTAGTTATCAAACATGGCAGGCCCGATGTCATTGAGGAGTCTGACCCTGTTGTATGCCGAAGGAGTGGTCCACGGGAGTCATACGTTTTCCCCCCCAGTGCCGTATAGATGGGATAGTCCAAGTGTTTCGTTCCTCGCTGCGTATCTGAGAAAGAATATTGAGATGAAATGAATTAGCGGTCAGTGTTTGAAGTCACAAACGTGGGAGCAATATAGTCCGGTAGCCACTCGCGAGAACATGTCCTTCCGTAGCACCCCCCGCTTGGATTTTGTTTGACTTCTTTTCCATGAAGATCAACATCTCCCGGTCAGTTAAATACCTGATGTAGATCTCTACGGCGGTGCCTAAGGTTGCTACATGCAGTTGTTTGATGCTGATTGGTTTTGCAAAATTTAAAACCGGAATGGGGGTAGGGGTAATTCAGCCCTCATATTTTTATTACCCCTGCGCTTCGCGATCTGAAACTTACACAAATTTACCTCCGAATAATGACCTTTCAGGTAAAATAGTCCAAGTTCCTCTAGCTAATATAGCCACGTCATAGTGACGTCATACGCTCGAGAAGCCCTTGTCTCATGACAATCACTCAACAGTTGCGTGCGTAGCTCAGTCGGTATGGCGGCAGCGTATGGTCCAGAGTGTGCGGTCGGCGGGTTCGATCCTACCCCGAGCCAACATTGAAAGGTAATGTAATTGTACTGTATTTCCTTGTACTAACCCATGTGTAATTAAATGAATAAATGCCAAATAAATGTACATTGATCTACAAGAAAACGGTGTTGCGGCACACGAGGAGGGAACAATGATACGTAAGTCTACGGTAAGGCAGTTTCGCAAAATTTTACTATATAACTTTTTAGACCCCAAAATAAATCCTAGCCCATTTATTACTCTGCCCCCAAATAAACTGTCGCCCTTTTTAGAATGTATTTATCCACCAATGGGAATAGAGGAGATCACGTGGTCGTGAGAATAAATTGGCATGAATGAAATGACGTCAGTGCAATACTACGCCTGGCTCGAATGCTTTACCACAACCAATTTATGTTATCTTTAACCATAATAACAGCATTATATTGATATCCAGAAATTAATCCACATATATAATTATACAATGAACATATCCAAATTTACTAACACCCAATGTCCAGCTGACCTAACCAAGGAGCGACTTGTCCAGCCACCTGAGATAAAGTAACCTAAATCAGTTCTCCAACAATGCAGGTAAACTTTACCTGCATGCTTGGACCAGTTCAGGTTACCAGCATGAAGGACAGATAGCACCGGAACAGGTCAAATGCTCGAAAACAGATGAGTGGTCAGGTAGCTATAGCTGACCAAATACCAAGATTTCGAGTAAGATCAATATCACACGCCATATTTCAAAATATGTTTTATGCTAGTGTTAAGCTCACGCATTTTATCGCCAATCAATTGGTTGAGAACAATCAATGCAGACATCAATAAAGTGACGGAGAAGGTGTATCAACAAAGGACTTTGATAAGGGAAATGAACACTATGGACAAAGAGATTAAAGCTCATATTTGCCATTTGGGAACAATATTGAGTTAAGATGGTTTAACGTGTACGATAAGTATGTATTCTTGATATTAGTAATTTTGTACTAATAATCGATTTGTTATATACAGGTGTATGATAGACAACTGTCTGTAACGTATTGCATAGGGATTGATTTGTTAAAGAGATACATGTATCAGCTGGCAAAAGGCCAGGTCCACAGAATGAGTCATCAGTTCTCATCAGTCAAGCTTTCACGGTGGGTTAAGAAACAAGCCTATAATAGAGTGAAATTTAATAAAAAGATACATGGAGTCGCTAGAGGAAATTGAAACGCAAAAGAAATAATTAAAGATGTTTATCAGACAAGGAAATATGCAGAGAGGGAATTCAGCAGTTAAATTAGATTGCGGAAAACACGTTAATTTGATATGCAAGAGTAACGTCGGTTGGGCCTAGAGCTGACCTCTAAGGAAATTGTGCGTTAGTAGGCACATCGTTAAATATAATACAGAGAATGCTTTGTTGTACAGAGATCTAATCTCTCAGGTCAGCAAGGTACGGGCTGGATAATTAAGAAATTCATAAGCTAAAGAAAAATTGCTGACTTAACCAACATTGGGAAGTCTGCGGTCCCCCATGATTGAAGCGTGTGACGTCACGGATAGGCATCTACACCCAGGAAAGAGTTAAATATTTGGGAAAAGAGTTAAACTGTAGCCTCCAATGAGAACAGTAGGCGTCGACAATGCGAGCCGACACAAATGCCAATCTTAAGGATTAAGCAATCACAGGCAAGAAAGAAAGCCCTGGAATTTGGCAAGGGCGGAGAATAAGGGAGTATAAAACGGAGAGACGGGCCGAAAGCCGGCGGTCTCCAGGCTCCTTCATCTGACGTTATAGTCCTAACTCTGTGTAATATCCAATTATTGGAATACAGAATGCGGGCTGCTAGTAAAACTCTATAGCCGTCTGATGATAGACACAATTCCTGGGTGGAGCACTGTCGAGAGTGACGAAACAGATCTCCAGTTGTGAGTATGAGTATGGGTGATATTCTAGATTATTAAGTAGAGTCCTTAAGTTTAATCAACATGATAATCCGTGTCTTTAATCCGGGAACATGGAAGGGCACTTAGCAAATTCACTCCTGCCTACGCTCCAATGTGAAATCACTTTCTTTTGTATCCCGGACAGCGTTTTGCAAAAACTCCACGTGTTATCTGTGTGTGCACGTTGCAACGCCACAAAAGTTACGTCATTCAATCTAAAGGCACCGAATCCAGCTCTTACGCCGATGCCTCCAAAGTGTTGTTCAAGGCCTGCAGTTCCCCCGATTACAGACACCGGGCCACAATACAGTAGCAGTAATTGGCCAGCGTACAATAGCCGTGCAGTTTTGAACGTCCCAAATCCCTTTAGAAGACCTTATTCACCAGCATTAGATATCGGGGCACCCATGAATGACCGCGCTAACGAGTCGATTAGATCCGATAATTTAGTTAGGTAAGGATTTAGTTTAGTGTTAGGGTTAGGGGAAGTAAGAGGAATTCTTCATTAATCAGGCGATTTGCCGTTGAAATAAATGGTTCAATGGTTAAAGGTTTGCTGGTATTAGAATAAAATGTCATATGAAGGGAAACGGTGTTGAGTTGTTAAATTTAGACAAATAGGGACCACAAGTACTCTTGAACTCTAGTTTGAGAGGTGGAAGGTAAGTAAAGGAAGTTGAAGGTTGGACCAAAAACTTAACGGCCGAATTGTGGCAAGAATAATCGCCGGCCTCTACGCAAGAAAATCCCCAAGCGAGTAGCTCCGATCCCCAATATTCCGTAACAGGGAGATACAGTGTGACACAAAAAGTGTAAAAGTTTAACACTAGATATGCTGGAAATATTCAGCAATGAGATTCACCTATTTGCAAATAACACGAGACAGTGGCAGTTCTCTTTTACGAAGTGAAAATATGAACAAGACTGATACTTTCCCTGTGACATTTTGAAGAATATATTCAACTATTGGAATTGCACGGTTCCATACATTCCACAGGAAAGGATATAGAGCAATTTTAATGCATTGGGAAATTTTACTTTATCTTTTTTAAGTGTTTTTATTTCTATGGCGTGCAAGATATTGAAAACAATTCATATATGCCTCTCCCCCTTCTCTCCCCAAAAATCTTAAAGTTGCAGAAATTCAACACACAAACCAAATTCCATGAGGGTAGTGCCATTTTAAAGCAGACATTCTCTGACTGGTTTGTGGGGTGGGGTTGTAAGCAGGGCGATGGTGGGTATTTATAATTGGGGGGAGGGATTGAAAAATGTTTGGTTAAGTATTTCCCTGGCCTAGTTGTTTTTTATTTGTTGTCGTTTCATAGGTCATAGCATTTGATATATTGAAAAGAGAACCCATCATAATGCATGCAGGTACCATACATATCATGTTTAGCAGTGGTACTGCATCTCAAAATCTGTTGTGTAATGAAGGAGAGAGGGGATATATTCATCTTTCATTGCTTGAGATGTATATTGGCCATGAAGACGTACAGTCCCCTCACTAGTTTTATTTGGCGTGGCGCCGCGCCACGCCCCCGAAAATCGCCGCCACAGCGCCCTAACAAAATGTGTGCCGGCGCCATGCCCGACAAATGAGCGCCATAAAAGAGAATGCGGTGTTCTCCGCAGTCTAGTATTTTCCATTATCTAGCCTTGAATTGCTATTGCTCTGACTGTTAATGCCGAATGTCGGAGATTCGAGAATGTCGGACTCCGTCGAGCCGGGTCTCAACGAAGGATGAAGAAAAACCCGTGTTTAGAATATCCGTGAAGCGTGGGAAAATCAGTTTTTCTTAGTTTTTGTTGCTGTAACTGAGATACATAATTCTTTAGATGACGACTTTACAACGAAGATTATGGATTAAGAATACTGATCAGCGATACGGATTTGATATTTTTGGAACATCATGATGTCTTGCCGGCATCATTGAAAACTGTTGACCGCTTCTCTCTTGCAGGAAACAAGCCTATGTTTATGTATTCTATGATTGTCTTTTTGAATTTCGTGCTAATACTTTTACATGGAATAGGTCTTTGGATTATGGACGCGGATATTCTTTAATGGACGACGGCTGAATTATGAATGACGGACCAGACGCTTGTAATTCGGAACGATGCCGAGCAGTGAAAGGCGAGCTGAGAAGCGGGCCCATGAAGATTCACGAAGTGCCAAAACATGTCGATCAATTCAATCCTTCTTCCAACGACCGCCAGAAGTAACAACAACAACAACAACCCAAGACAATCCAGTCGCAACAACTTCTTCGGCTAAGAAAGGATCAAAACATTTGATAGAAACAAAAGCTGTCTTGACACTAAATTTTGACTGGATCATCATTAAAGAAGAGTGGAGTGAAGACGCGAAAAAAACTGTGCCAGTGCTGTACTGTAAATTGTGCAAAATGCACAATATATCTGCTCTAGATGGGAGCAAGACATGGGTTCAGGTAGAATCTAAAGCATGTGTGAAAGATCATGCAAACAGTGACCAACACAGGGAGGCACTCCGACTTGAGAAGCAGGAAGAGATGAATATGGGAGAATTTTCTGATGATCATTCAGTGGCTAGGCATTTGATGGAGGTTGCATGTTTCATTGCTAAGAACAATATGCCCTTCGATTAGTTTCCAAATCTTGTTGAATTATGTATCAAGACTGGTTCAAGTCAATTAACTGCAACTCGATAGGCATCATGATGTCTTGCCGGCATCATTGAAAACTGTTGACCGCTTCTCTCTTGCAGGAAACAAGCCTATGTTTTTGTATACTATGATTGTCTTTTTGAATTTGGTGCTAATACTGTTATATGGAAAATGGAATAGGTCTTTGGATTATGGACGCGGATATTCTCTAATGGACGACGGCTGGATTATGAATGACGGACTGGACGCTTGTAATGCAACCTACACCAGTCCTGATTCGGTCCATGATCTTCTGCAGGCACTATCGCAAGTTGATGCCGACCATCTCTTGCCTCGAATCAGAGCAAGCTTATCTTATTCACTGGCGGTTGTTATAGTTGTTAAATTCAGCGACTTGAATGGATAACTCATGATGAAGTTCTTACACGACAGTAGTAAATGGGCCCTTATGGCTGTGGACCAATCAGAATTGAGAACGAAAGTAGGTCAAGTATGACGAGTTTGACGTCATACGGGTCTGGGTCACGTGAAAGTATGTCAAGGTCGTCCCGCTGTCCTTATCTAGGTCACTTATGACGCGTTTGACGTCATCGTATGACGTAATTAGGTCGTGGTCGCTCGTAAGTAGGACGATTACGTAAGAAACCGGTTTAAATTATGTAATAGAGTTATGTAATTAGGGCGTGGTCGTAAGAAACCGGAAAAACCGGTTTTGTGACGTAATTAGGGCGTGGTCGTAAGAAACCGGTCAAACCTGTTTAACCGGTCAAACATGTTTTTCCGGTCAAACCGGTAAAACAAGTTTAAAACAAGTTTAACCGGTTTAAATAGGTCAGTATGGTAACAGCCCCTTTGTTAGCTAACAATAAAAACATCACGTGACACTTAGACGGCTAATAGGATAAAAGGAGAGAGTTTCCGAGTTCAGTCGTCACATGCCACTGGCGCACGAAGGTGCGTTTATACGTATTTGTTCGATCTCCTGTCTCGGTATATAATGGATGACGAGAAAGCATTTGACGAAGGTAAGTTCGCATTATTAATCATTCCTTTGAGCACAAGCAGTTCGTTTCTTAAAAGAAGGCCTTTCATATATTATATACTGACGCAACGCAATGTATTAGAGTAAATGCCGTGTATAGTTAACCGACGGTGCGTGCATAGTTAACTGGCCGTACGGGTTAAAACCGTGTATATCGTATTGTCACAGTCTACCGAGCATCTATTGCCCTTGTCCGTGCGTAACGGTCCATTACACTTTAGCGATCTCCATTGATACGTGTCGGTGCACACTGAAACGACATTCTTTCTTGGATTTTCCTAGTCTAAAACAATTGGATAATTTAGGTTTATTATTTATTAGGCCTTTAGTATCTATATGGGGAGAATTTCTGTTAAATGTTGGTCATGTCCACGGGTGTGTGCATAGTTAACTGACAGTACGGGTTAAAACCGTGTACATCGTATTGTCACAGTCTACCGAACATCTATTGCCCTTGTCGGGGTGTAACGGTCCATTACACTTTAGCGATCTCCATTGATACGTGTCGGTGCACACTGAAACGACATTCTTTCTTGGATTTTCCTAGTCTAAACCAGTTGGATAATTTAGGTTTATTATTTATTATGCCTTTAGTATCTATATGGGGAGAATTTCTGTTAAATGTTGGTCATGTCCACGGGTGCGTGCATAGTTAACTGACAGTACGGGTTAAAACCGTGTACATCGTATTGTCACAGTCTACCGAACATCTATTGCCCTTGTCGGGGTGTAACGGTCCATTACACTTTAGCGATCTCCATTGATACGTGTCGGTGCACACTGAAACGACATTCTTTCTTGGATTTTCCTAGTCTAAAACAATTGGATAATTTAGGTTTATTATTTATTATACCTTTAAGATATAAATGGGGAGAATTTATGTTAAATGTTGGTAAGACCCATGGATGCGTGTATAGTTAACTGACAGTACGGGTTAAAACCGTGTACATCGTATTGTCACAGTCTACCGAACATCTATTGCCCTTGTCGGGGCGTAACGGTCCATTACACTTTAGCGATCTCCATTGATACGTGTCGGTGCACACTGAAACGACATTCTTTCTTGGATTTTCCTAGTCTAAAACAGTTGGATAATCTAGGTTTATTATTTATTCGGCCTTTGATATATATATGGGAGAATTTCTGTTAAAGACTGTACGGTTGTACATACCGCCGGTATATTTTAATACATGTATACATGAGAAAACGGTCAACTCTCGTTACCTCAATTATTTAAGAACTCTAAAAAATTAAAAGGTATGGGAGATTAAAAGTTACAAGTTAAATCTTGTCTTATACTACTACAGATACTACACATATTTCATTGGATAGACGGTGGCTGAAAGAAAGAAGAACACAACTACGGTTATTAAAGTTTAAAGTATATATTTATTCATACAAATTAATTTAGTAATACCAGTTTCAAAACGGAAATACAAACTGAGAAATCTTAGTACCCAAACGTCAGTTTCATTTCCATAACCCTGTGAAAGAGCTGATGTTATATCGATAACGAATGCAACGGCACACCCTGGTGGCGAAATCAACTAATCGAAGGATTTGACCGGTTGTCTTGTGTACTCGCGCGGTGAAAGTCTGTTTATCAAGAATTTGCGCATCTCAACGGCAGACTCTTCTGCTTCATCGTCTGATAAGTCGTCTTCCTCACGCATCCGTTTCTTTGTCGCCATTACTTTCTGATGAATCGGGTGCTTCCGTAGTTCTCTCCATAACCTTAAATTATAGACGTAGATATTTCGGAACCTTGTCTGTATTCTGGGTAAAAGCTTGTCATATGCCATCTGATGAGCAGTTGGTTCATCCGTTCCCTCTTCTTCGTAAACTTCCGCAATGTCGTTTATATCGGATTCATGATCATCAATCGCTTTAGCCATGAAGAGATCCCACAAACACACGTCATTCTCGACATCATTGTTATCACCATCATCAACATCATCATCATCATCATCATCATCATTCGTAACTTCTCCGTCATCATTATCGTCGTCACAATTACCTTCATCATTCCCATCATAGTCATCATCATCATAATCATCAGCATCGGCGTCAGTAGCGTCGATATCATTTTGATCACCATGCATTAGACGCATATGTCTGACCATACTATCGCGACGAGAGAATGTCTTCTGACAGAACGGACATGAACTCGACATGGTTCCCGGTCAGAGGTCGAATACGGACTGAGGCTAATACTGCACAAACGACCTTATATGACCACACACACACACACGCACACACACACACACACACACACCACACACACACACACGCACACACACATACATACATGTGAAAGGTGTCAACCGGGGACGCCTGCCACAACCCCCCTAAATGGGGACTTTGTTAATAAGGTACCAAGAGAGAAATGAACCTCAGATTCCAATAAAGGCAATCATAGAGACGCCCACTGGACCTTTGGATCCATCAAATTCTGAAATTTGCCAAAAGTGTTCAAGCTAGTCAAAGTGGGGACGCACACATTTCACACTCGCCGTGAAAGATGCTGCTAAAATGGGGACGCACTTCCGTCAAGTGTAGACTATCCAAGTGGGGACAAATCTTTAAAACCAACCAAATGGGGACATCATCAATAAATTTATTATTGCAAATGATATGTAGGCTAAATAGGGACATGTCAAGTGAACATATAACCAATTCTATCACACTTTGCTGTTTTATTACTACATGTAACGTTGAACACTTTTCATGGACGTCGCTGGACGCAGCCAGTTTCGAACTGGGTGACCCAGATCATAATAAACAAAACATTTGTCGATGTTATTGCAAAAAAGTAAATAAAATCGGATGTCCAATTCGCCACAATCTATATACATCTTTGTCAAATTATAGGTATATCATAAACAGGGGCTTAGCGATACTGGTATTCGGAAACAAACAAGGTGCATAATTTGCTTCACCGGAAGTGCGCGCGTCTGTCTTCAAATACGCGCGAGTGTTCCTTTCACGGCGAGCGTAGGAACTTAGCTGTTTTCTAAGCAAGCTCGGCAGGGATGGCATTTAGGTGATTAAACCCTAAAACGAGGGAATATTCGATGCCGCCGTTTACGTGGAATGTTCCCAGATGAAGTACGAATGGACTGTCCAAAGAAGGTAGGGTTTTCTTTACTAATTTAAGAACAATACCCAGTCTACTAAAATCGCGCGCCACAATACGTAATTGAACGGGCATCTCTGCAACTGCATCTCGTTGTTGTTTCACGCGATTTGTGGATACTAGGCTGAAGTTTCTGGTACAGGTCATTAATTTTGATTGAGGAAATATATATATGTGTTTGGAATTGACAGTAAGAATGCATTCGCATTGTTGCAGGCAGGATACAATTTCCGCCCCCAATTAGCATGCTGTTTGAAGTATGTTGATGTACACGATGAAATAAGACTTTCAATAGTTTATCTTTTAGCAATTGTTTGAATAACGGCACATAACGATGAAAGTTCACACTCGATCTAAGGCTCTCGCAATCTTGACAAATTAAACTTTCCGGAAAATGTGTAGTATATGCCACATCACGATACAGCGAAATAATACCTTTGGGGGACGTCATGGAAAGACCGTGACATTGTACCCACAATGTCTAGTTGTCGTTGTTGTTTTCCGTCTACCACTTTATCGAATGACAACGTTGAAGTATCAACAACTGAGTAATAAACTATTCCTCAAGGAAGATTGTTGTTGTTGTTGTCTTCTGGCATTTTCTTCTGATTTGCAGGAACATGGGGACAAACAAAATATCTGACTAGGTACGGTACGCCTATTGTTTCGTTTTCGGTTTATGTCCATCAAACAAGTGTTTCAAAGTAAATCAGAAAATTCAACTTACGTTCCGTACAATATTGCCCGCAGTCGAATCGTGTATTGTTCTTTCTTCAGTCTCGTTTTATCTCTCTTCGTTCGTTGTCACGTGACTAACTAATTCATGCGCAAACGGGGACCTGTGTGTATTGAGCAGATTTCTTCTCCACGGAGCGGGAAACATACGCATACACCTCGCGCTTGAATTTTGCTGCCTAAATGTGGACGTATACCGTATTTACCTCATTTCACTAGAGAGTTCCAAAAACAGGCTTGGCTGCACGTTTCAAGCCTTAAGTCAAACGGGGACGTCCCCGTTTGGAGGGGGGTCCCCATTTGAAAGGTGTGTATTCATGTCAATGTCCCCATTTGACACCTTTCACAAACGCATACATACACACACACAAACACACACACACACACACACACACACACACACACACACAGAGCTCTGCCAGGTTCCCACCACCAACACCACACACCACCAACACCACACACACACCACCACCACCACACCAACACCAACACCACACACACACACACACATACACACCCACACACACACCACACACACACACACACACATTACTTTCCAGCACACATAGAGCCTGCCAGGAGCTCCCACCATCAACACCACACACCACCACCAACACCACACACACACACACACACACACACACACACACACACACCACACACACACACACACGGCCACATAGAGCTTCTGCCACATAGGCCCTACCACCACACACCACCTCCAACAAATACACACACACACACACACACACACACACACACACACGCACACACAGAGCTCACACATAGGTCCCACCACCACACACCACCACCAACACCACACACCACCACACACACACACACACACAGAGCTCTGCCACATAGGGGATCCCACCACCACACACCACCACCAACACCACACACCACCACACACACACACACACCACCACACACACACACACACACACATACACACAAACACACACACACACACACACACACGCACACAGAGCTCTGCCACATAGGGGCTCCCACCACCACACACCACCACCAACACCACACACCACCACACAAACACACACCACCACACAAACACACACCACACACACACACACACACACACACACATACACACACACTCTCACACACACACCTGGTGCTACCATAGCACCAGGTGTGTGTGTGAGAGTGTGTGTGTATGTGTGTGTGCGTGCGCATAAGCCGTAATATGAGGACCGGGACGTGTTTACACACCTTTAGTCCGAGGACCGTTTGTGCTCCGAGGACCGAAAAACGGACCTCGGATTGTAATTCGCCCTAGAACTGCTGCAAAACATGTTTGTAGCGCAAATATTTCATTTTATGCCGGACCCCAAATTACCGCAACTTTTCTAGAAGCCGTGGGTGAGTAGTTCTCAATGCCACCACCACGTGGCGTCCCCAATATGAGCTCAACACACACTTCCGGCTCTCCCACCAATCAAATTCCTTCGCGAGTCGGTCCTCGTATTACGGTTTTTGTACGCATTCGATGATTTATAGGAGGAACTGATGGAATAAAAAAACGAATCAGGTAGGTATATAACCAGCTAAATACGATGGCATTTGACTTGGTAGCGACAGAATTTATAGCTATTTATTCATTGCGGAATTGGAACTATTCAAATCCAACTATTGTGAATTTGTAAAATTATTCAATTTGTTGTTGCAACTCGGAAACCGGGGTCTCAGTCATGTCGTGGTCAACAGATTCTCAGTCTCTGGCTATGCCTATGGCCTATTTCTGCCACTTTTCCCCGAGACATAATTTTAGGGCTAAGGTATCCCAGCAGGTCATTCACTGCTGGGAAACTTTGCACTTGTTTATAAGCGATTTATTGTTCGACTTCATTGTTATGCACTTTGAATCCCCATTCACCCACCCCCGGGGATGGTGGGGATATGTTCAATTTGACAATTTGACATATGTCACCAACATATCCCTAGTAATAACCCTGCATTTGGTGACAAAATAGTACGATATCTCTCCATCAAAAAATGACTGGACGCCAGTAACCATACCTGTCATCGATATGCTGGAAATTGTTCATTTTTGGCTGTGGTCACTGTCGTCTGGTCAGACACACTCCCACACTTGATAACGAAAGCACTGAAAAACCTACCACTGACTGTGATTCGACACGTGACTGGCAGTGTGAATCATTTTTTTTCTGTGGTCTGGAGTGCAATCGTTTTTCAATCGTGTGAATTTTCTCGGATGAAAAGTGAAATCGTGACCCAATGGTTAATTTTTTAATTGAGAAAAAAATAAACGATTGAAAAAAAACACGTTCAAAAACGATTGGGGATTATAGCCGAAAGTACTGCCGCAAGGTTCAGCATGAATGATCTGTAAATATACAGTTGTGTTTCTGTAAAACAGATACATAATTCCAGCCTTGCTAAAGCCGATCTTTTTTCTGCTATCAGTTCAGTAGGAGCTGAGGAGGAGTACATATTAATATACATTCAATTGGAACCACTCAACATTTATAGCTCAACTATCGTGCTGTGAAGTGAACATTTATACAATTCTACAATTGGACGAACTACTATCCTGAAAGTGCTGTGATAGTCTAACCATGTGAGCTTCCTAGCGGTGTATGCGATGTACTACTGTGAGTGGATTTATATAGCGGTCACTGAAAGCCACCCAGGTACTTTATTCCCCAAGTGCCTCCGCTGGCGAAGGTCTAGCGTAGCAACCAGTTCCACCATCAGTCCATATTACTCTGGACACCGAATCAGTCCAGCGCCTTGTGAATAGGCGAGTATATATTCAATTCAATTCAATTCTTTATTGGCACTAACACAATTCACATTGGTTATGGCCGAGAAACCTATATATGTAAGCGGTCACTGACGAGGCGCGAACCCACGCCAGCTGTAGCACTCCGGGCCAGAGTCAAACACTCTAACTACTTCGGCCACGACACGCTCACATATATCTTGTCTATATTTTTTTGGCTTGTGTAAAACTACAACTGGTGTGTTTCTTCTCAATTGAAGGTAAATTTTCTATGTTCGGTCGACACATTCAACACCATACATCATAGCAGAGTAATGCAGGGAGATAGTAGGTTCAAGTGATCTTTTATTTCATGATATTTTGTTTATTTTTCTTTTCTTATAGTTACGATTACTGCAAAAATAAGGCCTAGCATAACGGTACCGGTATCCAATAGATTGATGTTAACCCGATTCAGGTTCCTGCTGGTACAAGTTGACCGGAAAGCGATTACAAGCGTGTCCATATATTAAATTAATCACTTTACCCATTCGTAATTACACTATGAGTTATATCATTGAAAAGTCTGATATATATGTGTGTTGTTGTGTTTTTTTACTATGTTGTGCCAGCTGATTACATTTTATCTCTTCAAAAAGAAAGATAAATAAATTGTATCCTGAGTCTCCAAACAGGTTTGACGGGAAAATGTTACATCAAGAACAAAACAACCTTAACTGTGTTGTAAAAACATAAAACTGAACAGGAAAAATCAGATGCAAATTGTCCAAATGATTAAATCCATATTCAAATACAACATCGATGAAGTACGTACACATTGAAGCTGAATTTGTGAGTGAAAATAACTAAAACATGTTCCTTGCGTCTCTGTATAAAATGAATAATAATATATCTCGCATGCATGTGAAAAGAAATCGTTAATCTAAATAATCTAGATTTTAATAAGAATTTTACATGTCCATATACCGTTTTCAGTCGGCGCTTCCACTGGATAATGTATGTATTCCACGATAACCTAGTCCACTTCAGACTTTGTCAAATTCTCCATCCAACCAAAAAATGACATTAGCTCAACGTTCAAAATAGTAAAAAACTAACTCCTTGTCATGTACATGTTTGCTAAACCCACCAAGGTTGTGTAACCATTTTACCCTGTAGAGAGACCGCCTTATCGGGTATATTTCTGGTCTGCAGTATGATAGACAGAAATGTAAATGTTGCTAATGTAACTTGTTCTGATGTCATATTTCCGTCATACTTTTTTTTACAATAATC
>JAVTVY010052232.1:0-26614 GCA_036873755.1 Hanleya hanleyi | reverse complement strand
TCGGGTGCTTCCGTAGTTTTCTCCATAACCTTAAATTACGGACGTAGATATTTCGGAACCTTGTCTGTATTCTGGGTAAAAGCTTGTCATATGCCATCTGATGCGCAATTGGTTCATCCATTCCGCCTTCTTCGTAAACTTCCGCAAGGTCGTTTATATCGGATTCATGATCATCAATCGCTTTATCCGCGAAGAGATCCCACAAACACACGTCATTCTCGACATCATCGTTATCACCAGCATCATCATCATCATCATCATCATCATCATCCGTAACTTCTCCGTCATCATCATCGTCACCATTACCTTCATCATCACCATCATTGTCATCATCATTATCATCATCATCATCGGCGTCAGTAGCGTCGGTATCAATTTGATCACCATGGTAGCCAAAAGTTTGACCTGAAGTACATTTATTTTTACCATTACTACCGGAACTGGAAAATTCGTCCCCATGGACAATACTTCCGCCCGCATGGTAATACGGCCTTCCACATGCCGTAGGGTCACTCACCATCATCGTATAGGGTTGCTCTACTCTACTTGTTGGACCTATAGCGGGGCTCGGTGGTGTCTCTTGGTTGTGTTTGCATTGAATGTGTCTGAGCATACTATCGCGACGAGAGAAGATTCTCTGACAGAACGTACACGTACACGACATGTTGATCAGTCGACCAATACATATGGGCTGATGAGGGACACGTGTTCATTCCTATATGTACAGTCACCACCACCACCACCACCACCACCACCGGTAGAGGACCCAAAAGTTCACGAAAGTCCATGAATTCCTATTGTACAGACACCACCACCACCACCATCGGACTCACTCACTCACGCAATCTTCACTCACTCACTCAGTCACACTCACTCACTCACTCACTCACTCACTAACTCACTCATCCACTCACTCACTCACTCACACACACTCTGACTGACCCTCGCATATATTTAAAAGTCCCCCCAAAGTCCATAAAAAGTACTTAAAAATCCACGAAAGTCCATGAAAAGTACTTAAATGTCCAGTCCTATATGTACAGACACCACCACCACCACCACCACCGAGCTCGGAAGTGACGTCATCGTACTCATGCGCACGCATCTGTGGTGCACCCTGTACCCTATAGCCCGTAGGGCATAGGGTACACCAGGGTTCAGGTGCACCTCAAATGCGACTTTTAAATATATGCGAGGGTCAGTCAGAGTGTGTGTGAGTGAGTGCGTGAGTGAGTGAGAGTGGGTGAGAGTGAGTGAGTGAGCGCGTGAGTGAGTGAGTGAGCGATGATTGCGTGAGTGAGTGAGTGAGTGAGTGAGTGAGTCCGGTGGTGGTAGTGGTGTCGTTCTATAAATATACCGAGTATAAACATCCGAACACCAAATGTCGCCATACACTGATTGAAATAACCAATGAGGGCTATAGCCGATACTGTTTATTCAATCACACCTGTTACACCGTCAACTATAGTACAGCCTCACATGAATTCATCGGTACGCACTAAAAAAATCAACAGGATTCTGTAATTGATAACACCGACCGCCCTATCTATACAGTGAGGTTATAATCAATATTTATTATATCATTAGTACCCAACACCAAATGTCGCCATACACAGATTGCAATAACGCCTTTTTGTAAACTAATATAGAGGCTAAATATACGCCGTGTTTTTAAACTCTTATGGACGGTTAACGTACAAATTCGGAGAATTTATTTATAATATCATAAATCTGTACTACATATATATATATATTTTTATTGAAATAACACCCTTTTTGTAAAACTGATATAGAGTCTAAAATATGCGCCGTGTTTTGAATCGTTATTAACGATTATCGTATAAATTCGGAGAATTTATTTATAATATCATATGTAGGTCTATACTATATATATATATATATATATATATATATATAGGTAAATTATAATTCTACGTATATAATTTATTAATGTCAAATCTCAATAATCTATACAATTAGAAATCAGTAGTGACGTATGGCGGTGGTCGGTGAGTGGGGGTGTATTTGGGTGGGGGTGTAAGCTCTGTGATACTCCTCTTCTACTACTGTGGAGTGTACCCATTGAAAACTAGGTTACGTCATCTGTGACGCCATCAGTAGTATGGAAAGCTCAGAATCGCTCGGATACGCACTCAGGTGAGTGAAAAGTACACCACTATACACTAACCCTTAGGGGTCGGGATGTTAGGTTGAATGAGCTATAGTGTGTACAGGGTACTGACCACTAATGCTTTTGAGTGCTCTCAATTTTTGGGGAGAATCTTTTGGAGGCATGAGCTGACGTACTGTCCAGTTGATGTCGTAGTTCCAGTACTCAGTGGGTGGTGGTCTGGACTCTCCCCCGCAGTACGGGTTGACGATCCTCACTCTATCGGGGTTTTTTGCACCATCTCGACTTTTCATCAACATCATCCCTGAGGTTTGTAAACAAAACTCTTTCTTTATCAGCACCTCGAACTCTATGGAGTTTTTCATCCCATCTTCAATCTCTTAGCCATAAACTAGCCGCGACACTTGTTGGTCAAAATTTGTGCCGGAATGCCCGCTCATAACATAGACCAAATCCTTTATTTGGTGTGTGGTACTATTCTATTATCTGGGAGTTGGTTGAGAAAGTTTTTATTCTTTGTTGTTATGCAACAAGAAAGTGAGCATAACCACGTGAGAACTTGAGCCCAGAATGGAACTCGTGCATTGGTCTGTGGGTAACCGTTGAACATCTACACGATAGTGAGTAGCTGCAGTCCACGGCAACAATGGTATAGAGTAATCAAGCAGCAGTATCCACACCAGCTAGTGTTCATATTGTAACGCATGTTTCCAACTCCAGGTCTATGTGCCTTCGTTCACGAATGCGTCAGGTCGTCCTTCGTACGGGTCAAAGTATTTGCCCTGATCTTATGGTAGGATTCTGCTGGTGAACTGTTGATAGCAGAGTACAAGCCTCTAGTCCGTCACTCAATATTCAGCCGTCGTCCATTAAAGAATATCCGCGTTCATAATCCAAAGACCTATTTCATATAATAACATTAGCACCATATTAAAAAGAAAAATCATAGTATATAGAAAACTAGGCTAATTTGCTGCAAGAAAGAAGCGGTCAACAGTTTTCAATGATGCCAGCAAGACATCATGATGTTCCCAAAATATCAAATTCATATCGCTGATCAGTATTCTTAATCCATATGATATACGTTGTAAAGTGGTTAATTAGAGTATGATGTATCTCAGTCGCTTTGATTGTGCCTGTTCATATGAATACTATGAGAATCTTGAGGGCCCGCCCTCTGTTCATATCATTTAACAAATATATGTAGGTTTATTGCCTTGGTGAGGAATTTACCACACGACGTTAGTTTTTCTGGGTATTCTTGCATTTACGATGTCTACCCAATGTTGAGATGTTTTCTCCTTCAGACGCCCTCCACGCTCATCCATTAACATCAGATGAGTTATGTGTTTGAGCTGATAACAGTTCACGAGCTAGCGTATCTAATTCCGCTTAAGCCAGTGATAGGTGCCGTGTGGATACTGCACCCTACGTCTTAATATCCTTCGTATTCTTAACTGAATGTGATGTGTCTGCGCGAGGAAGCTTTGGAGTTATGGTTGCTGTTTTGTCGCCAGTCGTCAATTTTCCCACCTCTTAAATATCTCACCAATTTATTTTTTGTATATGGTAGGATTCTGCTGGTGAACTGTTAATTCCCAAAGCCCGCCCTCTGTACATGTAATTTGACAAATGTAGATTTTTTTATCTTGGTGGGAAATTTACCACACGACGTCGGGCATTACACGTTAATTTTTTCTGCGTTTTCTTGCATTTTACCATTTTTACCTCAGCAGTGAGATCGAAGCTGAACATCGAAATGAGATCGAAGCTTGTGTCCGTGTTTCCCGTTGTTCTGGTCGATTTTACCCGTTGCCCTATAGAGGTTCTGGTAACTCTAGATGTAATTCTAGATGTAATTGCGCAGTCTAAAAACCGCTTGGAGAGGCCGTGCTGAAACCTGCCGAGCGTCCACATGCAGGGCAACACAGTTGAAATTGAAATGCTTTTCGCGAACGCTCCTCTGAAACTGTGTTCCCGGCCGGTAATGCCCGCGTCAGTCAGTGCTTTATGGGCACCCCAGTCAAGAGGTAGCGGTGATGCACGAACAGGTGCGCATGTAGACGACCCGGGAGATCCACCGATCGTCTTGTACGCTGTGAAACCCCGCCGTTTTTTCCATCCTGCAGAATCGGTCGTCTCCATGTGTTCTGGAGTGTTCCGATAGTACAAATGTGCCATCAGTTGAGACTTTCTGACTTCTCGACCGTATGACATCAATGTTTCGATGTGGGAACGATACGGGTAAGTTTTGGTTAGACACTCACGAGTTTGTCATTGAGAATCACATCCACCTGCTGATACATTGAGTGCAGCCCAAGATTGCCTGGACCCAAAGGGGAATCTTCCTCGAGATGTGCCATCGCCGTTGACGATCTTGGCTTTCACGTACATTTGGGGATGACGAATTCGATAAGGCTCGATTCTGAGATGCTGGAGAGATGGGGATATTCCACCCATTGCTCCTCTTCGGCGCTGGTCTGGGTCGTCCGTACGTTCCACAAATCAAATTCGCTGTTGGTGGAGCGGCATGAATCAGGATGGATGAAGGCCATGTTTACGTAAAAATGTCCCGGGTATTCGATGTCCGTCGTCGCTGGGTCCGCCGCCGACTGCTGCGAGATCTCGGGATTGATGGTATTTTACTCCGTACAACTCGTTGTGCTTTGGCGACCAAGAGACCTCCCGCTTTTTTGGCTCAGCGTTTTACTGCCTCTCAGACGGGGACACTGCCAACGCATCACCTAGGGCTTGCGCATCACTCCCGATCGCTTTCACTCCGCACGTCAACGGTGGGAGGAAGGTTTTGAACATGCTTCCAAGCACGTTTCCCTGTTTGTGGTCCCATTGGATACGTGTGCCGTTAAATACAGGTAGGCCACTTCTGCTTGTTTGGTGCAATAGTCCACATAGCTGTGTGCATCACAATGGTAAAGTACCACCTAAGGTAAAGTAAAGTTCTGTGATTAGGCCTGGCGAAAATGACGTGGCAGCACCGCTTTCCCTCGTTCGAAATCGACCGGTCGTCCGGTGTTGTCCCTTATATCGATTTTGATGGCGCGGATTTTGGTCTGCCGGACTGGTAGATAGAATACATGACAAACGCTTTGCGTGACTTGATCTTCGTATTCCCCATTCACCGCGAAGACGCGTAGCAGGTGGACATTGCTATTTCAACGATGTGTGTATCGATCACATTAGAATAGATGTAGAGTAGTATAACCACCTATTCGGATCCATCATTGTCTTTGACAGTTCATAGGCACGCTCGACGTACGTCTGGAACGATAATTCCAACAGCAGCTGCAACGTCGGTCTAACGCTAAAGCTCACACTCATCCCCGGGATCAACTGGAAGTTTGATTGTGTCTGTTGTATGTGAAAATTATCTTCGGGAAGTGTCCTCTCGCATGTTGTATCAAGTATGCGGGTACTGGGTATCCATCACGCCACATTGCCAGGGTCCATGGAGATGTAAGGGGTGCGGCATTTGGATTTCATAATAAGTTCAAGTTTGGTCCAGGAACAGCTCGTCTGAGCTATTACTAGGCAGCGTGAGTAAAACATGACGACTGACGTGTCCCACGTCAAACCTTCATATTAATAGACGTCCCAAGCATCGGGAGTCGGGGTTAGACGAGCACGTGTCACGGATCTCGCACCACTTGGTTGTATACGAGAAGTTCACCTCTCTCCTTCCAGTACATATTCGGATAGTCTTTCGACCGCTCCAGCAACAAGCCACCCCTCTGCCACTCACTGCGGAGCTGAGTGTGGTACGTCTGATAACAGTGGCTGTGGCATGCAGAAGTTGTGCTGGTTGTACGAATGTGCTGACTATGCGACTGGCGCTGGGAATGGTTCAGTTTAGGGGGTCTTGTATTGTCCCATCTAAGTGATGTACCGTTGAAATGCATGTTTGTACTGTTGTACTTTCTCAATGCTGCTCAAATCCCGTCGTTGTCAAATCTGGTTCGTCTCGTCATCGAGCTAATTCAAACTGTTTATCGTAGATGGGCCAAAGGCGCTAAAATGGCGCTGCGAAACCCGTCTGTCTGGAAGACCGTTTGCTTCGTGACTTGGGAGACATTTTTGTACCAGGGTGGGGAGACCTGTATTGCGCTTGGTCAACTTGGTCTTTTGAGAGGGCTGAGTGATACGTTGACTTTTAACAGATTATACCCGATCTCAAATAGACAACGTCGGGGTCGACTTCCCTAACGATGGTGAGGACAAAATCGGGCAGGGCTGTCTCCATTACTCACAGTTGAGGCGTATGCTCTCCAACGGTGGAACATGCAACTCGCCCTTTTATCGCCCGCGAGCTACTTATTGAAGAAACTATCACTACAGATACTAAGTCAACAATGGCGGCGTGTTCCACATATTTTTTATTATTCCTTCAACATACACATCCCCAGCTTGGGGAGCTACTGTTGGTGTGTTTAGATAATAATAATTTGGTTAGCCTTTTTGCGTGTACACTTGGTGGATTTTCCCGGGAAAGACGCCAGTACGCAGTCGGAGGTTGTCGGGGGTGGTTTGTTTCAGGTCAAAGAACGTGGGGGGTTGCCGCATTTCTAAAGGCTTCCGACACAAACTGGGTGCGGCCGGTGTACAATTGTCTGGCCATATGTCTCAGTTGAGTGGTATTTCTCGAGTTTTTAAACACCACCAGGAAGTGAACATTTAAACCTAATGTTCAGATGCTATTTTTCTTTACTGAACAGATTTTGATAATGATGACGCTGAGCCATCGATAATGACTGACTGTGGTAAAGAGCTGGGTTACCCGAGCATCGGTTTCCGCTATGAGATCATCAATGACTCGAAAAATGTCCAGTTCCACGTCGACCATGGTGAGTAGTTCCTCCATGCACGTGATATTGGGCATCGTCTCGTGCGCCGCCTGCCATTCCCCGAACCGGGCGATGGGCGGAGTAATCATGCTGTCGGCATCTTGCCTGAGTCCGTCGTCCCCGCAAAGAGGTCTATGACCAATTTGGTAGGAGTGAGACGGCGTCAGTGTCGTCGGAGCACTGGGTTGTGCGGTATCGTTGTCGGTGCGTTAGTGCGTTCACCGCGGTAGGTATACGACTGGTATTCAGGCATACTGGTCACTACGATACTTGGTGTGGGGCTCGATGTCGACCAGGTCTGTACCCTTGTCCTTGGGAAAGGTGAGATGGTCGCTGGAGCCAGGTGTGGTTTGACTGGCGCTAGCATGGAGGGGGCTTGTCGAATCGTCTGGCTCAGTGGAGAGTCGAGGAACGCCACGTCATAAAACACCCTCACACACAAGATGGCCAGCCGGGTTAGCAATGTCACCACAAAGCCCATTTATGCTTTGCGCGTTATGGGTTACACTTGGTTGAGAGGCGGTGACACTTGTCCATAGCACTGTGCCCATGGTCGAGCATAGAATGAACGCTGACGGCTGTGTTTTCTGGTTTTGCAGCAGTTTAACCTGGTTGACCGGGACCCAGGAATTGACGAACTCGGCCAGCCTCGCCATTTCACGACGTGCAAGAGTTATGCCCCGCCATCGCTGTGGCTCTCCAGCTCTTCCAGTGGCTCCATCGCTGAGCCCGGTCAATACTTGTGTGGGTGACCGTGTGTTGTACTGGCTGAGCTGAGCAGTGTCCAGGATTATTGGAACTGTGGGCATTCTCATATCTCCTGGCGCATGTACACTAACCAATGTGAGCAGTTTGCCGCTATATATGGATAACTTTCACCATGTTAGCCGAATGTTCGAATGGTCTAGGGGATATTGATATAGTGGTTGGAACCTGCGGATACGTTCGAATACCACTCAGTTTACTGATCACAATATCCTCGCGAGCCAGTGTATCAATGCATACATGTAGGTTACGATCATTACACTGGCTTGGTTATTTACCGATAGTAGTTCTGGATATAAATAGCTCTAGGGGTTTCCACTAAACCGAACCAATCAATAAGCGCGCTGAAGCAGCTCATCAGACCAATCCGCAGCGAGGTTTGAGATTTGACTGGTTTGAATTTCATCACCGGTCAGACTACTTTTGAAGTTAAGCTGAAATCGACAACGGGTGTCAAAGCGAACACCGCAGGCTTCATATATCGACGCGCTAATTCAAAACAACCGCTGGGATTGCAATGTCCGAGATTGTGTAATAGACGAGACCTCATCCCAATCACCAAATAGGTTCAGGTAAACCCTCTGTGAGGATTTAGGATTTACCTGGACTTGTGAAGATGTGATCACAACAGCCAAATCCACTATCCTTGCTGAAGTTGAAATAAAAAAATGCACAAGTCATTGTGCTGAATGACAGTTGGATCTAATTACAACAAACTGATGTGACATGAAGTGCAATTTTCAAATACATAAACTGTTTTGTTGAACATACCTCAATTGTACACCCACAGACGTTTACACTGCCATACTGGCAGTCACACTGCCCCAAAATTAGCACCTCAATAACCTCAAGGTGAAAAGGTATAATATCCCAACATAGGCCTATCTTTATTCCACACAGCCAAATTCAACCCACAATAGGTCAAACTAAATTGATAGTTGGACAAACTTTTCAAAATTTGTCACCATCTTGTAACCAAGGAAAGTAGGTCCTTCTTCCACCGCTGTGGAAACGTTTCCAAGAGTTTTGTTTGATTTTCGTTAAAAACAAGTATAAAGACATTTATGCCGACGTTACTAGGAATGACAGAAATCTAAAGAAATTATGAGATAAAGTAAAATCTGTTAATAGAAAATAGGCGAAATATGATGAAAATTCCGAAGAAAATCAGAAAAAGTAATAAACAAAAATGTAAAAAAAACCTATTTGAAAAAGGTCAATGTCCCCTATGGGCCACCGTACCTGTAGAATCCAGAGCCCAATTATTATGCAAATACTCTCAAAACCCTAGACTGAATTCCGACTCCTTTATCTATTGGTTGAATGAGTCTGAGGTTTATTTAATATTTTACCAATGCTGGCGTTCACGAGATAGATCCCGTTGCCTAGACGAAAATTAAATAGGTCACTAGCGCTGGTGAAAGCAAACACTCAAATATCGATCACTGTTTTTTGGCGGTTTCGAGATACCCATGCACAATAGGCCGTTAAAATTGCGGGCAGTTGGAGACTTCGAAACCGCCGAGTTACTGCTCGATCTATTCCGTCGAAATCACAGAACCTCACGCATTAACGGTGTAAGGTTTTAACAGCTCTCAGCTGTAAACCGTAATCCGCCGCACGTGAGACACATCACATGCTATAGGATGTGTTTCCGCTCCCATAGTCCTCGTTGTATTTCTCCCTTATCAGGAGATAAAATATATATCCAAATGAAATGGATATTCCCTTGATTCTACCCGCGGCGGATGTCTTCTAATTTGAGGTGTTTCTCCTGGTTTTTCTTCTCGAGCTGATTTCCATGGTAACGGAAGTCATACAGATGACATGCGCTGTTCGGAGTTTCGGCGTGATACTATGCTTTGAACCAACCACCTCGCTGGGGATCTAATAGTACCCCACACTCTCAGAAATATTCAGGGAATAATCCTGAATAGATCAGGCTGTACATCCACAACTCAATTTCAGGGATTTTATCTGAAATCCAGGGATAATTTCCTGAATTTCGGGAAAATGATCCCTGAATGAGTGGATTTTCCCTGAAATTCAGGCAAATTTACCACCCTGATTAGCATGTTCCCGACCCTATTCAGGTACGCAAAATCCCCGGAAATTCAGATAATTTAGCTTTGATTCATGGATGATATACCTGAATTTCAGGAAATTATTCCTGAATTTCAGGTAAAATCCCTGAAATTGAGTTGTGGATGTGCAGCCTGATCTATTCAGGATTATTCCCTGAATATTTCTGAGAGTGCAGCCATCAGTCAGATTTTTGGACCGGATTCGGGGCCTTCTTGCACATCGCCGGAATTGACATCATATATAGTAAAATAGATGTTTGCCGAATATTTCGATTACTTTTTAAGTCTGCATAATACATCTGCTGACCTAGCGTTGAAAAGAATTATCTGGAGATTGTTTTCCCTGTTTATCTGGACAGAGCATATGAAAAGTAGTTCGCTCATGGGCAAAACTGAAGGAGTTGTTCGGCCGGGATTCAAACTGAACCGTGCGTACGTGGGTTTTACCCTATACGTCATAGCAACGTAGTAAAGGTCAACTTCCGCTATTGGAGGCAGGGATGGCATTCTCAAAGAGAGCCGTGTCTACCCGCGGGAGACCAAAGCGACTCTCATGTAAACTGGTGACATTTTTGAATCTCCAATCTCAAAGCGAGGCAGGATGACATCCCTCGCTCGACCGGGACTATTCTCCCGCGGGTAGACACGCAAAATGGTACATCTTCAGAAAATTTATGACCTAACCCAAAGATCACGCAAGATCATTATTGTTTAGCATCATCAGACAAACAAGAATAGTACGATCAGACAACATGCAGGCGAAAATACGGTATAATTGACGTAATTCGTTATTTTCCGCGTTTCAATGGTTGATCTTCGATGCAGAATCTAGGTCAACTAAATTTATGTCTGCTGCTTCAAACGAGTAGGCCATAAATAAAGTTCAACGTTCAGTTTTATTTTTTTAACAACGAAACTTGCATAATGATAGCAACAAAAGTACATATCATAGGGCGTGTGAACAGTACTATGTAGTGAATGAAGAACAGAAATGCTGCAACTGCCCTGCCCTGATCAAGTACATGTCACGCTAAGAACCTGGCATAGGTAATAAATTTTCCGAAGATGTACCGTCTTGCGGTAGACACGGCTCTCTTTGAGAATGGATCGGAACTGTGCGAACTACTTCCTGTATTAGATAACTCGCTTTCACGGCCAAGTATACATACCGACAATAATTTGTTCGCGATTGATATGCTCCGAAACGGAAAGAGTTATTTTCCAATTATATAGCCCACGTTATGTTTAGCAATTCGCTTCTAACTCGGCGGAGTCAGCAGGTCAATGACAAGCCGGATACAGACGGTGAAAATCATACGCCGCCTACTCACCCCCCAAATTTTGGGGGGGATGGCTCCCATTTACACGTGAGACTCTTTCTCGCAGTAGGGAGTCTCGCGAGACGAGAATGGCAGGGATGGATAATGGAGCCTGCGAAATGGAGCATGCGCTGTGGGGAGGATGTGCTTTCAACATAGATGTCAACAGGTTAGAGTCAACCCATACCTTCCCATACAAGCGTTTTTTATAGAATATTTCATAATTCCGGTAGTGAAACGAACCTTTTTGACGAAAAAATATACGTTTAATGCCTCTTCAAATCCTGAGATAGTTAGAATTATATAATATGCAAAACATTTCCTGAAAATTCACTTTTAGCTAAAAAGTGACTATGTGTGGATTCTGGTAAAAGTTACATTTTTATTTCCATTTTCTCACATGGAATGCTTGCAACTACTGACCAAACTATGCGTTTAAGAATTTCATCATTGGCAAAATTGTTTTGTAGAAGTTATACACAAAATCATTTTTCCTGCCGAACTGTGAGATTTTTAATTCAACGAAATTTCTGAAAGTATACGGAGCTACGGAGCCGTGGAGGGGACATAGTTAATATTTTTTTAATTTCCCCCGAGATAATAACTAGGGGAAAATTCACCATTGGTCAATTATCTCGGGGGAAAATAATTTGCCCCGAGATAATTATCTAAGGGTAAATTCGCCATTGGTCAATTATCTCGGGGTAAATTATCTCGGGGAAAATTAATTTTCCCCGAGATAATATCCCCCGAGATAACTATCTAGGGGGAAATTCGCGATTGGTCAGTTATCTCGGGGGAAAATAATTTACCCCGAGATAATTAACCTACGGAGCCGTGGAGGGGACATAGTTAATATTTTTTTAATTTCCCCCGAGATAATATCCCCCGAGATAATAACTAGGGGAAAATTCACCATTGGTCAATTATCTCGGGGGAAAATAATTTGCCCCGAGATAATAACTAGGGGAAAATTCGCCATTGGTCAAAATTATCTGGGGGGAAATTCGCGATTGGTCAATTATCTCGGGTGAAATTATCTCGGGGGAAATTAATTTTCTCCGAGATAATATCCCCCGAGATAATTATCTAGGGGGAAATTCGCCATTGGTCAATCATCTTGGGGGAAAATAGTTTACCCCAAGATAATTTCACCCGAGATAACTGACCAATCGCGAATTTCCCCCTAGATAATTATCTCGGGGAAAATTAATTTTCCCCGAGATAATTTACCCCGAGATAATTGACCAATGGCGATAATAGATAATTATCTCGGGGCAAATTATTTTCCCCCGAGATAATTGACCAATGGTGAATTTTCCCCTAGTTATTATCTCGGTGGATATTATCTCGGGGGAAATTAAAAAAATATTGACTGTGTCCCCTCCACGGCTCCGTACCATTGGTCAATTATCTCGGGGGAAAATAATTTGCCCCGAGATAATTATCTAGGGGTAAATTCCCCATTGGTCAATTATCTCGGGGTAAATTATCTCGGGGAAAATTAATTTTCCCCGAGATAATATCCCCCGAGATAATTATCTAGGGGGAAATTCGCGATTGGTCAGTTATCTCGGGTGAAATTATCTTGGGGTAAATTATTTTCCCCCGAGATGATTGACCAATGGCGAATTTCCCCCTAGATAATTATCTCGGGGGATATTATCTCGGGGAAAATTAATTTCCCCCGAGATAATTGACCAATCGCGAATTTCCCCCCAGATAATTTTGACCAATGGCGAATTTCCCCCTAGTTATTATCTCGGGGGATATTATCTCGGGGGAAATTAAAAAAATATTGACTATGTCCCCTCCACGGCTCCGTATTCAAACACACATATTTTTTAAATATTTTCCCATTTTACTGTGCGTTATTCTGTGTGTGATAAATAATTTGGTTGGATATTCAGTTATTTATGAAAATGTTTTGCTTTTACATATCTCTTTCACATTGGCGAATAATTTGTTGGAAATATGCACAGTTGCTTGTCTTGTGGGATATTTGATGGTAGATCTACCAATCTTAATAAATTAATATCCTATCAGTGCTCCCCAATCGTACATGTCGCTATAGAGGCGACATATCTAAATTGGGAGCAGATAGGATTTAATTTTAATTAGATTGGATGCCTACGTATATTAAATAATGTATATTAATGATATATTATTGTTATCATTTTTTAATCTTTATTTGAGTCAGATTAGAGAAAAATCTAAGAAAAATTATAAAAAAGCGACTTCATTTTATTTGTTTAGTTTTTTAAAAATATATTTCATTTTCACAACTTATTGTAAATATGCGTAGGCGTCAACTATCCCACAAGCCAGGCAACTGAGGAAATAGGTTTCAATAATTGCTCTAGGAATGGTACGCTCCAATATATGGTTGGCCATCCCTGCTACGTAAAATTCGTCGTTTTATACCATGGTATAAAATAATATATTTGACTAGCATTGATTCCTTCATTTGATTGGTCCATTGAACGTCACGTGATATCTCGTTATATTCACCGACCAAAGTTATATTCCCCGACTGATATATTCTTAACGAAAATCTTCAGAATAGTCATAATTCTTCCCAATCTAGGTAAACCAAGATGGTAAATCAGGAGAAAACGGTGCTATTATATCTGAGTTTACTGAGATCCGGGGCGGCGGAAGCGAGGGGACAGGGGGGGGGGGCTGCAACCCCCCCCCCCAGTTTGGAGAGGGTGGGGGCTCAGACCCCCCCCCCCCAGTTTCAACACAAACTGGGTGACTTTTTCATGATTTTGGTCCTAATGTGACCAGATATACAGGCCAGGATGTTTTCCCCCGCGGCGCTTTGCGCCGCCCTGTAGGCTAGGTTTTCACGGAGCGGCGACTTTGCACTGGAGAGGCACGTACGTTGATGTTTGGTTTAAAGTGCTCTGATTTGCTCATTCTCCTGTTCCGTTCGCAATGACCAATAACTGTTTTAGATGTTAATTTACACAGAAATTGCATTAGCTTTATTGGACGATTAGCTGATTATCAAATTTCGAAATCAAAATTGCGTTCATATTATTTCTTTTTTGTGTTCACATATTTCTCTTCAAACGTATCAGCGCTCTCCAACCCTCTGCTGAAATGTTAATTTCTTCGAGATCACTGCGTATAATTCGAATTTTGGAAAGGAAAAATACTTTTTTTACATTCAAAAGTTATCAACTCAATTTTTCTTTTAATTGACGAGAAAAATCACAAAAACAATCTCAAAATGCAGTTGATTATATAGTGATGATATGTCGTTTTATATGCCAGAAATCGGCCAGAATGCGTCTACAGCCATCTAGGAGCGCGGAGCTTCCGGGGCCTACGCGGCCCCTGGACCCTCGCCTAAAGTGCTATGGCATCAGACTACAATTAATCACTTCCGGGTCAGTATGAGAGCAGATCTTTATGGATTTTATGAGCTGCGATTTTTCAGCATTTCTGATACATCTGATATTTCAACTTGCAGATGAGGCTTCAAACTGTACTTCCTGGTGTTGATTTGGTCCATTTTGGGAAAAGCATGGTGGATGGAGACATGATCAGTGAAGGGTGAGAAGGCTCCCTGTTTACAAATTGAATGACATTCTGTAGCACCAATCAGCTGTCAGTGGCGGCAATTTGAAATTTCCATGGTCAACATCTGTCAAGACTTCCACTGGTAATGTCCCACAAGGTAAATATTGACATGCCAGGTGGATTTACGCATTGTGAATTTTCTGGATTTTTGCCGATTTTTAACGCTAATACATAACAAGTAACGGAATTAATAGTAGACTGGTGTCCTATGATAGTCGAGCTCCCCACTTTTTGGAAGCTTCCGCCGCCGCTGAAATTCAATATGTAAATTCAACGTCAAATTCAAACCGATTGCGATTGTTTCATATATTAAAACAATTATGTGATTTCACTTCGGTAAATACGAATTTTATGGACCAGAGGAAACCAATACTCACATTCGGCCTCGGTGAATATTGGTTTTCTCTGGTCCATAACGCATCGTATTCATCTCATTGGAATCACAAAATTGTATAATATACCATGGTACAAAATAATTATAGGATGCCTGTAAATATTGTATACCATGGTATAAAATCGTCAAGCCTGCAATAATTCGTATTTATAAGATGCCTTGTGGCGGGGTTGGCCAACCATACATATATTCTCGATTGTGCACTGTAGTGCATGAGGGGTCGGACCACTATTACAATTTACATGGCGACAATGTTAAAAGCTGTTAACGTAATTGCATCTCCTCGATTCATTAATTAAGTCGCCCATCGAAATTTTGAGTTATGCGCTCTCGTACAAATGACGTCATAATTTTTGCTTTTTTTCTCTGCTTTCAGAAAGCGGTGCACAGGCACCCAAATAGTCCCTCTGAGCAACTCCTTATTAGGCCTTGAGTCAAAATCAAACTCACAGCGGAACCAAACACATACCATACTCCAATCACCTACCACTGGCCTTCGATTATTCCTCGCAACAGAGACTGAAAAAAATATTGAAAACAATTCACTTCTCTGGCAGAGGTTGCCTAAATGTTAACGGATCGGGACTATGTTTAATAGTGGTCTAGCCCCATGATGAGGCACGCTGATATATGAGCGACAAGCAAATGGGGACTGGGATTTGGAGATACTTTAAAATGGCGTAATGTCTTTCAACTCGCCAAGTTCTAGAATTTTTTCTCGAGTATGTATGGTGGCCGAGAGGGGCCATCGTCACTTCGCCATCGTGCCATAGGGCGATAGAGCGATAGAGCGATGGCGATAGAGCGATAGAGCGATGGCGATAGAGCGATAGAGGGATGGCGATAGAGCGATAGAGCGATAGAGCGATGGCGATAGAGCGATAGAGCGATGGCGATAGAGCGATAGAGCGATGGCGATAGAGCGATAGAGCGATAGAGCGATGGCGATAGAGCGATAGAAAAGGTTGAAAAAATACAAAGATGAATTAAAAGATATTGTCATACTCATAAAGATATGGTCCAAAATAGACTCCACTAGGACGAAATGTCATTTGGCTTGTTGTTGCCGAAACTCAACCATCTATTTTCCTCTCTTCCAAACCCACCCGAACCACTTATAAATGAATTCCAGAAACGCTGTTTTGAATTTGTTTGGAACTCGAAGCCTGATAAATTTTTGAGAAAAATTTCTGTTAAACCACTTGAACATGGCGGTTTATATAATCCTATTGTTAATATGTAATCCAGGCACAAAATATATCGTGGATTAGGATATTACAAGCTGATAATTCGAAGTGGGGTAATATTTTGAAAATGTATATGCCAAAGAATATAGACCCAATAGGAGTTGGTTCAGCATTCTTAAGAACTAATATTATACCAACGATGGAAAACGTATTTTGGAGGGACACGCTTCTAGCCTGGACATAATTTCAAATAAAACTAGAGGACTGTCAAACTTTCTCAAATGAAATGTTACAATGAAAAAATTAAGATTGATAATAAAGCTCTACATTTAGGTCACTGGGATGGAAAAGGCGTGCGGTTTGTAAATGATATTTTAGATAATAACGGAATTTTGTTGTCATTTGACTCTTTTCAGTCCATTTATAAATGCGCAGCCCATTTTCTGGAATAATTATCAGTATGTCAGGCAAGTAGTATATAAAACTGATATTAACGCAACTTGACCTTTAACCTAAAAAATTTGCATAGTGGGGACAAAAACTACCTCCGAACACAGGAGAGTTTCAATTTTTGCAGGTCACTGCGCAGGTCAAGTGGTTGCCATGGTGACGTCATTTCCGGTCACGTGACGTTTGGGGCATGTATTCCGCCGCGGTTATGCGGTCGCGGCAAAAAGCCTCCGCGTACAGAAAAATAGTCTGGGGGGTATTCTCTGGCAATCTTCGGCAATCACCGGGGCATTTTGGGGGGGAGAGGGGCCCCTAGCGGACCGATTGGGTCGAGTGAGGTGTCAAAGTGAAGCGCTCCTCAGGGCGATCAACCAGTGGGTGGGTGTATGTAAAATTAGGATTTGTCCCAAAAATACAAAAAGCGGAACACAGATTTTACCCCTACAATAGGGGAAAACTCCTATCAAAGATGTCCAAAAGGGCTAATGTCGGTCTCCGGCTTATCGGGCCTGCCTATCAAGTCATGGGTGGATGCATGTAAATTGAGGATTTGTCTCCGAAAATATAAAAAGTGCCTGATTCGCACATTTGCATCTGTACGGGAAAATTCCTGTATGTGTATAGGGGTGGTCATTTGTTGTGGATTTTACTATGGGTTGTGGTGTCTTGTTTTCTTCGACTCACCACGTAAAACACGCCTGGGCTAATGCATCGTCCGCTTTCAATATTCTGCGCATGCGCAGTCTTGTCGTAGTATAGAAAGCAGGCATTTTGTGGGTGCGTTGGAGTGTGCTTGGGATAGAAATGGACCACTATTGGTCCAGATGGGTCGTGGGAGAGGTCAAAGTGAAGCTTCTGTGGGGTAGAGCCAGAATGGCGTGCTTTTTATTGCAAGTCGCGTCAATCTGCGCATGCGCAGTTGGGTGTAGTAAGTAAAGTGGTCATTTTGGGGGGTGCGTGGGGGTGTGTTTGGGGTAGAGATGGACCACTATTGGTCCGAATGCGCCGTGGGAGGTGTCATTTTCTAGCTCTCGGAGTGTAGACCCCGATTTGATGGATGTCCACAGCATCTATGACGTCATCGGTGACGTCATCAGTACAAGTAGTAGCGAAAGTACATGTACTATGTGCCTATGCATGTACTATGTGCCTGTACATGTAATCTGTCCATATACATATACTCTACCAATTTACATTTTTCTTGTCCATGTACTTGTACTCTTGCGGGAACAGCACAGTATCCTGATAATATATACATCGCGGTGATGTCAGTTTATCTGGCTACTACGTCACACATTTATCGTTTTGAATTTTTCTTAATTGTAAGAAATTACATATCAGACTGTATGTTTGTTGTCCATAATAATAACCTAAGTATGTATGACCAGTTATATCCGGGGACCTTTGTTTTACATCCGGGACCTCATCTTACATCTTGGGTTTTCATTGTTTTACATCCGGGACTGTGGTTTTACATCCGGATGCTACAATATATGTCTTGTATTATACAATACATGTCTTGTATTATACAATATCTGTCCTGTTTTATTCAATATCCGTCCTGTATTATACAATATATGTCCTATATTATTCAATATCTGTCCTGTATTATACAATATCTGTCCTGTATTATCTGTGCTGTATTTTACAATATATGTCTTGTATTATACCATATCTGTGCTGTATCATACCATATCTCTCCTATGTTATACAATATCTGTCCTGTGTTATACAATGTCTGTCCTGTATTGTACCATATATGTCCTGTATTCTGACTCCACCCCACAAAAGCTTCACTTTGACACCTCCCACGAACCATTTGGACCAATAGTGGTCTATGTCTATCCCAAACACATCCCCACGCACCCCCAAAATGCCTCCTTTCTATATTACGACCAGACTGCGCATGCGCAGAATATTGAAAACGGACGATACATTAGTTCAGCCGGATGCTCCTCCACGAGAGCTTCAAAATAAAACCTCTTGCGACACCATCGGACCACTAAGGGCTCACCTAGACCCCAAAACGGCCACCCAGCACCATTTACCCACTACGCATGCGCGCAGTGACTTTTTAAAAAAATCACCGCTTAGCTTCGGGACCCCGCCCATCGTGTTCTACGTGGTGAGACGTGAGAAACAAGATCCCACAACCCATATCGCAATGAACATGTGTGAATTGCCAAGTATGGACCTATCCACTGAGCCATTAGGCCTATAGGCCTATCCATACCTCCGTGAACTTTTCGAAAAATTTCACCGCTTAGCTTCGGGAACCCGCCCATGTGTTCTACGTGGTGAGCCGTGAAAAACAAGGCCCCACAACCCATAGTAAAATCCACAAAAAAATGACCACTCTTATACCCATATAGGCATTTTCCCGTACAGATGCAAATGTGCGAATCAGGCCCTATTTTAGGGGTAAAGCCCTTGTTCCGCTTTTTATGTTTTCGGGACAAATCCTAATTTTACATACACCCACCAATGACTTGATCGCCCTGGAGGAGCGCTTCACTTTGACAGCTCACTCAACCCAATCGGTCCACTAGGGGCCCCTCTCGCTCCCAAAATGTCCCGAAGATTGCCGGAGAATTTCCCTCAGCTCTCCGCGTATTTGGGACTACTTTTTCTGTCCACGGAGGCTTTTTCCCGCGACTGCATCACCGCCGACGGCTTCACCGCGGAAGAATACATGCCCCAAAGGTCACGTGACCGGAAGTGACGTCACCATGGCAACCACTTGACCTACACAGTGACCTGTAAAAATTGGAACTCTTCTGTGTTAGGAGGTAGTTTTTTCTCCCCAATATGCAAATTTTTTAGGTCCAAGGTCAAGTTGCGTTAATATCAGTTTTATATACTACTCAAGCAGTACGGAAAGCAGCAAACAACATGAGATTTGGACTATTGCAGAAACAATATATGATACCGTTGATACTGCCCCCTATTTCACTATTAATAAGTTGGGAAAAAAGGCTGTAAAATGTTATATAGAAATTTCTTGACCTTTAGATTTACTTTACTAAACAGTTCTTGAAAAACATTATAGTGATTCGGAGTGGTATATATGGAATAATAATGTAACAAAGAGATGTGAAATATAAATGGGTTCGATACAGAATTATTAACCGAATATTGACTACCAACATTTTTGCACATAAACTTTACTCTGATATATCTAACTTATGTACATTTTGTAGCAAAGTTCCAGAGACTATTATTCATCTCTTTTGGGAATGTGAACATATCTACCCTTGGTGGAGTTTACTGGAAAATTGGTTCGCTTCGGCGGTTGTTCCAATTATATTTTCTCCAGAAAAAGTTATACTTGGTCTTTTACAACCCAGAAATCAGCCACTCAACTACTGTATTTCTATTATTAAATTTTCTATATATAAAATGAAAGTAGTTAAAAATCCCTTTGTTGAAAAGTATTCAAAACGCTTTAAATGTGCGTACGAAACCGATAAATATTTCCAGTATAAGAACTGCGAATGGCGCTTGTTTTACCAGTATTGGTCATCGCTGCATTTACTGTTTAGACTCTTATGATGTTGTTTGCGTAGATAAATCGAGATGTAATGACGATGTATCTGTTTGTTGTATAACATGAGTTTCTAATTACAAATACAGCCATTTTTGTTTAGTACGATAAAATATTGTATGTACAATGTGTATTACCTAACAAAACCAAATAAGATATATAAAAAAATCAGTGTTTGTTCTATGCGATTTAGTGTTAAGTCCAGCCACGATCAGCACAATCTTAATGAATTATCAGTTTCATATGACATCCGCCTTTCGTTTTCGATAAAAACGCGGAAATGGCCGCGTTCAGCACCCACAACTTCAAATAATGCAACTTACGCATCGACGGACGAATTGGTCTTTTCTTTCAGAGGAGTTAGAAGTTGAATTTGACGAAAAATTACGAGACTATGGGTAAATCAGATCACCAATATTTTAGAGGGGGGGAAGAGTGACCTCTTCTATTTCGATTCTACGTTGATTTTTTAACAAGCGTTGATCAGCATTAATTACAAAACTTGATTCTAAATGTTCCAAATGTATATGTTCACCAGACAGCGAATATCGCTGCTTTATTTATTAGATTCTTATGTCGATCTTTTAGCCAATGTTTATTATTTTAGCCCATATACAATAAAACTTATCGGTCTATCTCTCTGTGTTATCTGTGTAATCTTTGTGGTATGCCGCTGGTCCCTATAATATTCATGAATCCGCCTGATAATAACTAGAGTTTAGCGGCGATCTCTCTTGTGTTGGAGGTACGATTATCACCGTATGAATATGCATGATTATGAGACATGCGCAGTCATGTACTTCGCTCTATCGCTCTATCGCCATCGCTCTATCGCTCTATCGCCATCGCTCTATCGCCATCGCTCTATCGCTCTATCGCTCATCGCTCTATCGCTCTATCGCCATCGCTCTATCGCTCTATCGCCATCGCTCTATCGCTCTATCGCTCTATCGCCATCGCTCTATCGCCATCGCTCTATCGCTCTATCGCCATCGCTCTATCGCTCTATCGCCATCGCTCTATCGCTCTATCGCTCCATCGCTCTGTTTTTTGACGTACGATGGCGAAGTGACGATGGCCCCTCTCGGCCACCATAGTATGGGCGAAAGGTTCCTTTTTGATGAAGGAGAAGAAGAACCTATAGGTTGAGGTTTGAAGCTACATCCGTTCGTCGATCGGAGGGTCCCGGTGTGAGCCTCGTAAAAAAATAAAATCATGTGACAATCGGGCACGTGACAATTAGGTTTCAACATGGCGGCCTCCAGCGACTTGAGAAGATCAAAAGTCCAAAGTTTTGGACTTAAACCTTTGGCTTGGCCTTGTGTCCATCTCTACATAGTCTTCCATTTACTGACAATACTGTTTATGGACATTACAAGTGCTGCCACCTGCAGATTGCAAAGTAGATGTATATGTAAAAGTGACACTATGACAGTAGACCTAACGTCACTGGGGGGTACAGACCTCCCAGTAAAACCTACGTAAGTATGCCAACAACAACAACAACATGCATGTTAAGCGTGGATACGTTTTTCTTTTATGTAAACGAATTCATCCGTAATTGGAAATGAGATACTATCTTTCAAGTGTCGTACTATTACTCAGTCAATTTTATTTTTATTTTTTTTTATTATTATTATTATTTATTTTATTTTTTTAACATGTATGCTACCGGCACAGGTCGCAGTGTTAGTTTTGAATTTAAATGAAAAACAAATGACAATTCAATTTTGCTATCATATCATCAAATTCCACATCATATGATTTACCTAGCCCGAAAACATCGGCTATAAGGAGTCTATTTTTTTTTTTTTTTTGATTGTTGTTGCTGACCCCACGCCCCTTACCCTAAATTTACCTATCACAGCCAGAGTTTCTGGGTTAATGATTTACCCTAAAGCTTTTGCATGAACCATATTTGTGTCCACATATTTATGATATTTAACTTACTATACTGGTATTAATTAAAACTGAGTTTTAATACGTTTGCAGTGTCCCAGTCTTTACCTGTGCAATTAGCTACAACATGTAACCTAGTGATGACGTTTATATATTGACCTTATATTGTCACTAGGTTACAAACCGCTCCATACCACATTTGTCTTTTATTTTCCGTATGGTATAAAGAATCAAGTTACGGCCACATACATGCCACATCGCATTTCAGCCAGTTTTTCCAGCAGCTCCCGCTTCGATCTGCAATTTGTCTTCCATGTTTCTTTTCGAAATGAACTGCGCATGCGCCAATGCCGTGACCTTTGTAAAACCGGAAAGCGTGGTAGCAGACGATTTTTAACTTGTCAAAGTTAAGCATGGATAATTGCATTAATTGTAACAAACCCTTTGTCAAGGGACATAAGGGCTACAATAGAGTGTCGTTAAAATCTCTCACATCTCCTAAAACAGTGAGAAAGTTTTACAAAGGTCATGGCATTGGCGCATGCGCAGTTCATTTCGAAAAGAAACATGGAAGACAAATTGCAGATCGAAGCGGGAACTGCTGGAAAAACTGGCTGAAATGCGATGAAATTTTGCGGGCAGTGTGTCACCGCTATTCGAAATGATACCATCTACCAAGAAATGATAGGTATGTGGCCGTAACTTGATTCTTTATACCATACGGAAAATAAAAGACAAATGTGGTATGGAGCGGTTTGTAACCTAGTGACAATATAAGGTCAATATATAAACGTCATCACTAGGTTACATGTTGTAGCTACCTGTGCATATAATTTTTTAGCATTACAAGTGTATGATTTAAACATATGCTATTCTTTTATTTGTATACAAATGTGAGGGTTTACCACAATGCTGTTGTCCCATTCCATATAATCTCTACTCCAACTATTGCTTTGTCAGAAAAAGGATTAAAAAGTTCACTTATCATGACAATAAGTTACACCAAGAATGGGCTCCAAATTGCACACTAATTGTTCCTAACTATATACATGTACATGTATTCATTAGATATACAAAATGAAATGTTAAGCTTACTTTTGAAACAATAATGTAATCTTTATTTCAGGTTTATAATATGGAACTTCTACTGTTCCTCTTTCAATCCAACCTCAACATCACTGACATAGAAATCATATTTTTGTAATAAATGTATTGTCACTTCGATTGATGTGCTACCCAAAAGGGCTCAATCTTTTTGCAGAGCTACATACATGACATATAAACAAAATTACGAACATTTGGACTTCTGAATAAAAATGTACAAATTATATATAGATACTGTGAAGATTTTCAATGCTTTGAGATAAACTGGCTCCAATATTTTGCCAAAAATCCCATCTCATCGTAATGTGAGACAGACAGTAGTAAACTTTCTGCATGTCAACATTCAGTTTTCATGTTAAATTTTTGTGGTCACAACAGACATTTTCTCTTTTGATCTTCAATGTTTATATATGTATGCTCATCTTCTCTAGCCAAGTCGACGTACATCACGTTGCTTTGTACATTGCCTTGGCATACTTCTCTAGTAAAGTTGGAATGTGGATTCTCGTTGTTGAGTGGAATGCAGAGACAGCTTGCTGCATCCAATCAGAATGCGTGTTACGTAGCAGTTGATTACCAAGATGGCGGCCCCCACTAAAAACGAGCTGTGTCGAATGTGCTGGGAAATTCTGCCGAAAAAAACCAGAAGCATTTTCACGGCCACTTTCGGTGTTCTGATCAATTGAATCAGCCTTTGGAACGCGCTGCACGGTCGAACGATAACGAATCGCTTTCAGAGTGTGGTCGACTTGAAATTGAAGGGGAACAACTCATGGAGGCAAAAAGTCGCTCATCGTTAAAACTTTCACCAGGTGGCGCAGAGCAGTACTTCTCTGCCACCAGCCAAGAATGTCAAGGCAGCGTAGAGAGCTTTGCGATGTAGCTGACTTGGCTGGTGAAGATGTATGCTCTGCAGACATCCACATTAAAACTTGTTAATTTTGTTCAGTTCAACCCTTATTTTTATTTCCAGGTTTGAAGCCAATAATACGGATTCCATTTTCTCTTATAACCCATGTAGACCATTCAATTTGGGTCCTGCACCTCAGGGCAATACAAAATGTACAGATAGCTTAGTAAGTATATACTTGCACACTGTTTGTCAGATTTCATCCCTGGCATGCCTGATCATTAAAACGAGTCATTTGTGGTGTAATGTTTTCAATAATTTCATTAACAAACAGAGAATGTTTTGTGGTGTGCTGAAATTCTGAAGGATTTTGAACAATAACTGAGCTCTGCATTTATGACCAATATTTTTTATATGACCACCAAAATCATGGCAGATGTACTATTTCTGTCGTTCTGTCCATTTTTATCTCGCTTTATGAAGTAAGGGGAGATATTGTGAGAGGGAGATAGAGAGGATGTCATCGTTGGTGACTGTGGTGGTGTCGGTGTCCCCTCGCTGGAATGAATGATAAGGTTTTTTTGATTTAACAAATTCAAAAAAATCAAGAAAAATTCTGAAAAAAAATAAATAAATATGAGAGTTGGGTATTCCACTACGGGGTCCCTGAGTTATGGTATTACTCCAATGTTACGGGGTTTTTTTTGTGTAGCAAACTTTTACATGTACACCTGCACGTCATGTACAAAGTTTGCTGTGCAGTTGTTTGCTGTCTGTCAATGGATGATTATGAAACTTGGTACACATATTTCTTATGATTCGACAACGTACAGGTCTGTGCTATTTATGAGATTGTACATGACTAGATGTAACGACTCTATAGCTTGTACATGCAGTAAACTGTATTGCAGGTTTGTAGTACAGCAACAAACTTACGTGTACGACCACATGTTGTCGGTGTTCAGTCGCCTTCATAAGAGAGCAGGGGAGGTGACTCTAATAGGCCAATTATTAAGGCCCAATACTAGCTATATGTACTATCAACGCAGAAATGAAATATTAATTTTTGTACAAATTTTGGAAAATGATATGGTTTTTGTATTATGGGACATATTATGGTAAGGCATCATGTGAAATTCCATGCTTATTGGCACACGTTCATAAAAAGGACTTGTGCCTTATAGCAGGGGTCGAAATGTTTCGAAAAATTTACCTGTCGGGTGACAGGTAAATATAATTTCTACCCGTCTCCACAAAAGACTACCTGAACAGAACACGCCATCATTGAAAATGACCTGCAATGTCGAATTACAATGGCAAAGTTGTTAACTAAGCCTATGGGCCTAGATTGGGCCTTTGGATTATGGACCTTTGGAAACTCTTCATGGACGACGGCTGCCTAATGAACGACGGATCTGACGCATTTATTTAGAATTACTATAATTTAGATCATTATGTGTTTCCATGCAATAACTAGCATCTTCTTTGAAGTGACATGACCAAATTTAAAGATTGAACATCAAAAAGAAATATTTGGCTACCTGTCACCAGAGACAGGTACTTTATTTTTCTACCTGTCTCTTGCAAAAAATACCTGTCTGGGACAGGTAGACAGGTGTAAATTTCGACCCCTGTTATAGACACTGCAGAACAGAAGTAATAAATAAAACAAATATTTGGGCCAGAGACAAAATTGGGGGTGGGCATTGATGATAATGAACCATTATCTTTAATGAGCCTGATAACAATATATGTCAGGAATAAGTAGGCCTGTAGGAGCACCAAATTAGCCTACTTCACACCTCAAGGCTTGTGGTCATGGACATGATGGAATAGAAGTCTATAAAAACTTAGCTGGATTGACCTTCAGGGGTCACGAGGTTAAATTTTTCGAATTCCCTGGTAGTACTTGTTTCATCAACAGATCACTCATCAACCACGGCCCTATTTAAATACCCCAAGGCAGAGGAGATCTCAGTGATTGACACGGTTAATGTTTTTATTCGATTTTGGTACCGTAAATTGTATCTCCATGATCTCGCGATATTTTTGTTTTCCTAAATTAACTTTAGTCTGTAACGAAGATATTGTTGTTATTATTTTCCAGCTGTGTCAGTTGAGTAGCAAGATGTACTATTACACACTAGGGAGTATCGACTCCCCCGCTACAGTTGTATTCTCAGGGTCCCCTGAGGATGGAAACCTCAAAATTATATACACCACAGTGACAGACAAAAAAACTAGGTAAGTTGCACATTTACGGACAGGTACAGTCTGAACCAATTTAGTCCATTTGTCAGTTCCCTTCCACATCAGCCGCGCACTGAGAGAGGCACAACACAGTCTCTACAAGTAAGCTGTGCCAGGCAGGGATAACTGATAGGCTCTTGTGGAAAACATGGGTTTAATTACATGTAGTAAATGTGCCAAGTATTTC
>JAVTVY010052231.1:0-26714 GCA_036873755.1 Hanleya hanleyi | reverse complement strand
GGAAATACGGTGGGTATGAAAACTACAAAAAATATTTGTGTGAGGTTTTGTTCGATCTGTTAAAAGCATTTCGTTCACGAAGTCATATAATCACCAAAAAGATATCAGGTCCAAAAGAAGACATTGGTTCATGTTGAAATTTATTGACGTACATGTGTCTATATCCAGTTCTTTTTAGGATTACAGCACATATAAGGGAAGTGGGAAGAGGTGCCGACATACTCTTTCTTGGTACAGCATAAGTGTTCCGTAGCGGAATCTAGGTCGCGTTCTCAGACTTTGGTGCCAAATCGTCAGCAGGGCTTATGTATATTAAATTCAAGTATTGGCGAGTTGTGTTAACCAGTTACATATACTATACTATGGTAGAATGCGCCTCTATCCAGCTTTTCATTGTAACTGTTCCTGCTACAGAACAGCCATCAGAATGGCATCAATGGTTGGTCGCTGCCATAAGGCTATGGTAACTTATTATGATGTACCGTAGGCATAAACATGGCCACTGACAGACACAAAATTTCATGATTTTATATTTCTGTTTTTTTTCCCATGAAAATGATTGTTGTACAGATAATCATGCACTGGGTTGGAACTGAACTTTTTTATTTTGAAATCAAAGGACCTGGTGCGGTCTAGCGAGCATTCGGAGGTGAGGGTTGAGTGCCAAAGATGAAAAAAATATTACACACGAAATGAAATTTTCAGTTACCGTAACCCTGTCTGGCCTTGGGGTGTGAGGGGGGGGGGGGGAGGGGACTTCATGGTCCCTCCCCCACAAATGCCCTTCCGTAGCCTGGAATAGACGCCAAATCGCCCAGGCCTGGTGGAGGGGACTTCATGGTCCCTCCCCCACAAATGCCCTTCCGTAGCCTGGAATAGACGCCAAATCGACCAGGCCTGGTAGTATTTTTCTTTGTGCTTTGAGTATTTCTTATGCACTGAATCTTAGGATTTTGAAAATCAGCATCTCACAGTTGCATATTGCGCAAAGTTGTCTGTTTCGAGGACCAAATACTCACTGGGCCACGCCTTGTCCTTCTCGAGACAGTTATTTCAATCATCTGTGAGTGAGTTTCGATTGGGGTCGAGCAAAGCAATTTACTGAAGATCCGATCAATATAAACGGCCTATATTAAGAACCGGGACTTCCCCATGCGCAGAGGAATCTCAATGCCGCTAATTAGGCCCATGTTTACAAAAACAGCTCCATGGTTATTACTGTGAAATTGACTTAGTACACAAATCTTTGACGTAAAGTTTATTCATTGACGTAGGCTGATTACACAAATGTACGTTTACAGTTATGAGAAAACGTAGAGTATAGTGATTTTATGGATCTGTTGTGGAGAACGAATTCGTATGATGATGCGTGGCCAAGGTGATTTATTGTTTAAAGGGTCCATCTCAGAGTATATTCTATCATGCTCATGGTCTTAGATTAGATATGTTGTGTTCACGAGTGGGTTCAGTCTCGGTACAGAGGAGGTGTGGTAGTTGGTTCTCGCCTCTTGTCTAACAAGTGTAAGGTAGGCAGGTTTAGGTTTTGGTAGATCGTGAAAGGCTGTATATTGCAAAGAGAACTTTCGCTATCCAATCTTAATAAATTAATATCCTATCAATGCTCCCCAATTATATATATCACTGTAGGATCTTACTTCAACTGAATTTGGTGTTCAGTGCGCCCATGTGATGAATATCTTATAGCATTATGATATCACGACCGCATTTGGACTATAATCTATATTGTTGTCGGTGAAGGGAGACAGGATCATCGTCTCCATTTACCCTCAGGTTGATATAAAGGACCAGTCCACTGATTGATTGGTTGAAATTGCAGTTTAAGGGCCGCTTCCCATACGGATTTCGCGGCCTATCAACTCAATGTTTTATTTTAATTCCACGTTACATTTCTCATTTCATTTGTGATGTTTACAAGCGCTATATTTTAAAATATAAAGATAAATAAATGAATAAATAAGTAAATAAATAAATAGATAAATAAATAACAAGGAGAGTGCGGAATGAGATATAAATAGAAGAGAAGAATTGACTGTAAAAGTTCGTCGGTCAGTTTTTGCTTTAAGTTATTGGTAAATATATGTTCATTATATATTGTAGTCGCGTGGGTGATGTCTTTGTCTTTGTACCCTTTCATACACACAAAGCCGTCCAGAAAAAACTGGGAGAACCATAGGCGGATTCTTCCAGAAATCTGTGCTTGTAACAGTGCTTGGAGTGCGTAACGGTGTACAGGATGGCAGGCTGAGTCCTATATTACTTGAAAGTCAAAAGATCATATTCTGCATTAAACAGTTGGGCGTCTCAGGCGTAGCGCGTCTGGTCTTGTGCATAGTTGATTTTGTCAGTTCAGGACGTCTTTCTGGGGTGTTGTCACTCACGGTGCTGTTTAATAATGTTCGTCGTCATCAGTGTTCTGTTTCATGTCTGGTCTTGCTCGTCTGTGGTCTTCAGTGTGCTGTGCCTATATTACAAAGGATAGAAGAGTTTGTAGTTTCTTGTTTTCTGTTTTTTGGTGTTATTCTTTGCCACAGACAGGCACTATCGTGATCTGAGTCACACATAATCAATAGCAATAATTAATTAGGTACATAAATAAATCAGTTAATAAGTAACTAAATATTATAAATAAATATATTATTATAATTAAAGCCGATTGTGAATGTTTGATATAACCTCCAGTCTTCTGCCCCTGCTAGAAAACCGGACGGTTAACATTCGTTAATGAGGGTTGGAAATAAGGGAACACAATCGGTGCTTATTATTAGGAGCTTTTAATTTGATCAGTGAATTTGTCTATGTTATCGCTATGGCCTTTGGATTGGTGAGTGTCCAAATTTGATCAGTAATTTCTGATCACTGACCCTTATTTCCGCCCCTGTAAAATAGTTTTGACTCTAAGCGTGCTACATTTATTTAAATTTGGTCTTTGGTTTCCTGGTGTAACCATATAATATTAAATGGTAGAGTAATAGGGACCAATCCATATATCTATCCCGCATTATATACGGCGCCACACTTGCTAGACCGCGGCACCATTAAAGGATATCCTCCCACCCGCTTGGTATCTAATTCGGCTGAGCCAACCAAAAAGCCCCTACCATGATGTCCACTTCATGCCACTATGAAGCGATACCTGGATTGGTCGACGCTCTCCATTGCAACGATATATCCAAATAGGGAGCAGAAAGGATTTAATAAGCGTGCACTGATGAAACTATAAGTGAATGTTATGAGTTGCAGACAGATTTTGTTGTCCAAAATACTTTCGCAACTTCTACGAAATATTCGATGGAATCATCCAATATCTTCCTCGTGTCTAGATTGAGAAGTGGGTGAATTTTTATGGTCGTACTCCAAACTATATATATCACCAAAAGAATGGGAAAATTGTCCTAATCAGATTTTCGGGTAAAAGTCCCCCTTAAATGACACGGTTAGGGAGTTTTGAAGAGGTTAATGTCAAGAAAATATCAGCTAAAAGATCCAGGATGATGTGTGCATCAAACTTTGAATTACGGGCCTCCTAGAATACAATCCCCATGACTATTGGTACCTTGTCTCAAAATCTACGAAATCTCTCAGTTTGATGTAGCCCAAACTCTTGATTCAGCCTTTGACTAATGGGCGCGTCTGTTGAACGAGCAACGAAATGGCGGACGAACAAAACTAATAATGTGATGTCCCCTTGACTTTATCCGATTGTAACGGCTCTTTTCCTTCAACTATCTCGACGACCGAATAATGCTTCACTGATGTAGAAATCTGAAGCACTCGAAAATTGATGGACTTTTGATAACACATTCGAGAACAATAAAGAAATGAAACAGTACCAGTATGTACGGTAGTATACACTCGGTATAACTATATAGTATTATATACGGGTACCAATAATCGAGGAACAAAAAGGCGATCTCTCGGCCGACCAAAAATTACAAAACACAACCATCTTCCAAATTTTGATATATTGGCCTACGAATCTTTCACCAGGCATCGAATATTTTATTAAATTCCAATAACGTTTCACCATATATCCAGAGCGATTTGTAGTGGTTTTCAAATAAGATACTCCTATAGTTCACTCCAGAGAAAACAAGCGCGATTTCTGTCACCCGTGCGCATGGCGCGATCATTGGTTGACCCAGAAACGCCCACTGTCTGATTTTGCCCACGTGGCTGCATGACAGGACTTTTCCATGACCTCATGGCGAAATGCTACACAAATACTGTGAATCTCCGGAACGACAAATAATTGAGAGCCGACACTCCGTGAATTTTTAGTTTGTCATATTGGAGTCATTTTGAACCTATTTGGGGTACCAGAAAATTCGTGTTTTCGTCATTTTTCTTCAAAATTCCTGCTTTTCTGTAAGGAAAGTGCATGGACAAAAGCTAGTTTATTTCAAATCAGGTTATTATATACTTATTTTTCATGCAGTTTTGCGAAGAAAAACACATGAATAAAATATTCGAAAAGAACGAAAATCGTCCATAAAATGCCTTCCTGAAAATGTGGTGAGTGAGTAGTAGGGTTTAACGTCGTTTTCAACCTTGTTTCAGTCATATCACGATGGTGCCTACATGTGCCAGAACACGAGAGTGCTCACAGTTCCTATTACCCTGGACACTGATCAGCCCAGCCAGTACAGCACCCGGTCACCTTTCTGAAAATGACGTCACTGCGGCCATCTTGGATTTGTTTTACATTTTCTCGTAGTGCTTGACTCAAAGATTACAGTGTGGTACGATTCAGTACTCTAGCCTTAGGGATAGCGAAAATGTATAGGAGAGGGGGAGGGCACTTTCCGCGTCCCTCCAGGCTGTGGTACATCCCCTGATCGCCCCGGCCAGGTAGGGTTAAGGATGTTCCGGTCATATCCAATTTTACGTCTACTGCGCATGTTTCTGCGCATCTACCAGAATAGCGATATTTTTTTAAGGAAAAGGAAAATATAAGCTTTAAGAGAACAGTATTGATTTTGAGGTAATTCGACGTCAACGAAGTAACGCTAGGAAACTGTCTTAGCGAAATCAGGATAATTTGGGCTTATGACCATGGCTTTCCATGTTGGCATCCTACTGTCTTGAAGAGAAGTCTGGTGACCCCCCATTTTATTAGATTTTCCGGTTCCGCATTGTTCCAGAAAACCATTCAGTCATTTTGGTGAAAATACAATTTAACTTCTTAGAAATTATAAGCTATGAGAATTTCATATAATTCCTATCTAATCCCATATATTAGAGTAATATTAAACAATATTTTTTTTTATAATTGAAATTTTATTGAATTTCTGGCATACGCCTATATACACAAATTATAGCGCATATACATCAGATCATAAATTATCTTATACCAATCAATAAGTACTTCAATGGTTATACTCTGGTCCTGCTCGTCCTAAGATTACCTCATCGGCAGAGATAGTTGGATTATAATTCCAACTGATGCCAACCATTTCTCGATTTCTTTCCAAATTAGATTTATTATTTTGCAAAGAAAAAGGTGAATTATAGTTTCCGGGGATTCTGTGCAAAAGGTACATATATATAGATTACTGACGTTCGCGTCTAATTTGTGCGCAAAATTGTTGGTAGTCAGAATTATATTAATTAAATATAGTGCAACTATTTATATTTTTTTTCTCTATATTTCTTTGAAACTTGCTTAAAGTTTTGTGACTCGTAAACATTGTATGTTTTATCAAAAACTATCTCCCATGTTAAATTAGCATTCTGTTTTGTAAATGATGGAGATAATGGCGTATCGTAATATGCTCTACAGTCCCTTTTAACTTTCAGTAGCTGGAATATATGTGGTGGTGTTAGTGGAGTCGACATTTGATTTCGAAGTGTTCCTATTCCAATATTATATTAGTAGCAGCTTGTTTGACTGAGCGGCACACTCCCGCATACCGTACTCCAAATATTAATGAACCCTGGAGTCGAACTTCGTTAAACTGGTCTACTGGGAGAAAATTTCCCACATCATCTAATAAGTCATATACGAAACGAATTCCTTTTCCTTCTCAATGATGATCATAGAAAGGTTGCATATTAAGTCATTTTCTATTAATGAAATTACATATTTCTCAATGTCCGGTTTCGAGTCCCATATGAACTCAAGAATTGTTTTCTGCAATTCATCTATTATTGTACCCGGAGCGTTTAGTAAGGAAGAGAATAAGTGATTCAATTTCGAAATTAGTAAACTTTTCAAAATAACAATCCTGCCTAGTGGAGTGAAATAACGTTTTGACGAAACTTTCATAATATTATTTCAATTCCTTTGATTTTGTCTTTATAGATTCTCTCTACCATCTCTGTCAGATTTAACGTGAATACAAGTCCTAATACTTTAAAGGCTTCTTGAGTCAAGTGGATGCGCCTCTTTGTTTTGTATATACGACATGTGAAAGTTTACGAGCTCCTATCCAAATATGTTTTGTCAGCATTCATTTTCAATTCGGAAAATTTCTCAAAGTATGCCAAAGTACCCAGACATACATACAAACCTTTTTGCGATCCATTTGTGATATTATGAACTCCTGTTGTCCAACTTTAATTCCCGCGATATTTTTGTTGTTTCTTAGCATATTTTGCAAGTATTTCGGAAGAAAGCAGAACAGTATATACGGAGAGAGGGTCTCCCTGGCGACAGCCCCGCGATATACTAAATAAATTTGAAGCAAACCCAAAGCTCGAATAGGGATATAAATGATGTCTGGGGATGCCCCTGTCCGTGTCCCTGTCTATGTACCTGTCCCTGTCCGAAAAAGTTGTAAAAGTTTAGGATATTTTTCCTGTCCGCAGCTTCCCTGCTCCCCCCCCCCCCCAACCCCCCAATCCTCATATATTCCGGGAGCTTACATCATGCTATACTTATTCAACCGATGCACTACTCTCGGAAGGATGTTCCCACTAAAATGATTGTCATTACCTCTGACGAGTGATGAGTAATGATTGTGAATTTAGGTCATCACCTTTTAAGGGTGATGAGGCAAAATTATCACCCTTAAAAGGTGATGGTCATCAACATTTAAAGGTGATGGTTCTAACTCATCACCTTTTAAATGTGATGGCCAGGTCTGTTCACCATTCATCATCTTGTTTCTGCCTGTGTAATATATTGGTCCACGTGCTACCACCGGGGCTCGTTACCGTTATTAATTGGTTAATTAGGTTGGTTACAGGGGGGAAGGTAGGGAATTTTCCACCTCGACCCCCCTGTAATCAACAAATTAACCAATTAATAACGGTAACGAGCCCCTGTGCGCGCTACCGTGTGTAATTGATGTGGGCGTGATCTTGAAATTGTAATTCTAACAATTGTAGTTTGAAATTCGCACGGGATTTATATAGCGCGGAAGTCATATATAATATTCCGTGATGATGGTGATATTATATCTGAGTTTACTGAGATTGATATCTTCCCCTGCTCTGGTATGACCACATTTTTTGCATTCTAAATTCTCGTTATGGCCTTATTCAGATATTTCCTGAGTTATAATTTTAGAAAATATTTAGTTGGTTTTTTCCCCATGTTCAGATCATGTAGCTTTCGATCGTGTTATTATACCGTCGACCCTGCATCTGTATTTTTTTTCCAGTTTTTCATTTATGTCCCCTATCTCATGTAATGCCCATTTTTTCTTCAATATTATTGCGTATTAACTATTATAGTAGACCATATAAATTCTTAAATTATGCAAGCATAAGCCTGGTAACTCCTGAATTTTATCCTTTATTTTGATTCAGAATATGTTATCAATAAACTATCAGTTTGTGGTTGCCTGCATGGTACGGAGCTATAGGGGATATATTGTTGGAGCTATAAACCCTTCGTACTAAAACTGTTCAAAAGTAGCAGGATATATTTTAACGATATGTTCTGTACACGCTGAATCAATGCGGATTGTAGTTGAATATTTCTGTCTTCATGGCCTGCCGCGCACGGGAATTCCCCTTCTTGAATGACATAGAAAAAGCAAAAGATGAATACGTGTACAAACATGTATGAATACGCAGAGCTGCCATTGCGACACGTGTCCGCGATTAGCGTAGAGAAATATCCGTCGAAATCATGGTAAGTTTTGTATACCGGTAAAGTGATAATTACTGTTTCATTTCAGTACTGACAAACTGATATAATTATTTAACATTTGTCGCGATATAAATATGATTTCGCACGGAAATGGCATATGGTATGTTTTATAAAATGATTATTCTTTCGTACAATGATATAGTTTACACGAATATAATCCTTGGTGGTCATATTGAACTTATATGGTACGAAAATATGCAGAAATAACACATGATCTACATATAATAAACGTGTCATGTGTCCTATATCGCTCATCATTCTTTACCGATAAAAATGAATTCGTAAGCACGTAAGCATACAACATTCATGAGTAGTGATAGGAACTCAATATAGTGGAATTTTTTAATTCATAGTTTTTCACATGTTCCGTCTCGTATTTTTTTACGTCGTACCCAGCATATATTATTGATCTCTCTCGCATATACTCAGTTAGAACTCGGGACTATTTCTTTCAAAGAGCATACATATAGTATAGAGGCCGTGTTCGTCCATCCATACCAAACAGTAATGATAACAGAAAATATAGATACAACTTAAACTCCACTTAGCTTAACAATACTGAGTTTGAGTTTCTCCACGGAGAAGCAGAGAAGCAATGAACTTAATGGGCTGCTTTCGACCTTCGTTTCTGGGACGAGGAGAACACGTTCTCATCATCACTTTACTTCACTCCAACCGCACAGGGTGATACAACAGGTACAACCATGTACATATATTATGGCGACCTCATATACATTGTATCAAACTTAGGAATATATATATATATATACATGTTTTATATTAAAATATACATTAATTACGAATATATTTACATGTACAACAGCAGATGATCCATTCATTAATATTTACAGAGTACCATACCTTTGATAAATTACATATTTTTTTTCAGTTTACGTAGGTCTTCTGTTTGAAAAAAAAACTGTCTTAATTTGGTTACAGTCGGTCTAACTATATCCTTCTAGATATTTTGAACGTAAGTCTACTAATTTTGGACACAAGAAGACAGAATGGAACTCATCTATACCATGCTATCGGTTTCATACGCTGTACCAAAGGGGCTCGTTATCGTTGTTAATTGGTTAAATAGGTTGATTATATAGGAGGTGAGGTGATGTCAAAGGAGGCCTCGTTATTACCTACTCATCGAACCCCTATAATCAACCTATTTAACCAATTAACAACGGTAACGAGCTCCTGTGCGCTGTACAGTATCTTTCGCGATAATTTGAATTTTGCTAATATGTATACCGGTTCCCGGTACCTGCTATCAAATTGTATCATAAAAGTATTTCTAATGATATGTTCGTATAGTCACTGAGTTGGTATGATGTGAAAGACAGTATTCATGTGTCCATAGGCCTATCACGTACATGAGCTTCAATCTCCAGTTAATTGTTTTGATATCTCCACTCGTCGACTCCTGTAGCCTACTTTATAAATTCAGTAGATCGAAAATCCCAACTATTTTAATAAGTTTTGTCCAAGATTTCATTATTCTCAGACCCGATTGAAATTCTTAGCGAATATATTGTGGTAATTTGAGTTTGGTGGTACATGTATAATTCATATGTAATATGCAATGATAAAATAATAGTAGGGGTGGGACCCCTACCTTCTTCGTCCGCCCATGATTGCTATTAAAGGTCCCAGTTTTTGAAAATCCCATTCAAAGGCTGATTCTTGACAAGATGTGTCGATTGCATCGATTGGTCTTATAATAACCTTTTATAGAATAAAATATCATACTCGTACAATGTATTTCTCGCAAATATACATCTCTAAATACTTTTATCCTATATTGTTCAATAAGTGTATATGGAATATATACAAATAGACAAATAATGATTTAAGTTACCATACTAGCGTACTTGATATCCACTCGATCGAGACGCGAAGTCCGGCATTGTGGTTGTGCATCCGGTTCAGAAGACACAGATCCCCAGAACTAGGATGGGGGAATTGAGCAAAACACTTTCTCAATTATCGAAGTGCACGTCATGAGAAATGCCATGGAAAACAAATACCACAAATCCTGTTTTTGAAAATGCCGTCCGGCATGAGTAGTCAATCCTGTATTCTCGTATATATACCGAGCCACGTGCAGAATTCTATAAGACCTGCCTCATGAGGTCACAAACCATCATTAATCAATTGATATTTTGAGGTTCACTACTTGACTTACGGTGAAATTTGATTGGTCATTATACCTGACTGAGCGAGAAATAATGATATATTTTAAAATGTTTCTGTACTATAGAAAGAAAAAAATGTACACTCAAAATATCCAAACAACCTTTAAAAATATTAATAGGGAAAAAATCTGGGCCAATTTGATTGTCCATCTCCCATAATCGCTTTGATTGTGAGCGGAATGACCTAATTTCTGTCGACGTATCTCGAAAAAATGGTGGTGAATATATGCTGATTTATTTGATACTTTTGAGTGGAAAATCCAGACTACCTCTCGTGGTGAGTCATTTATATGGCGGCGAATATTAGGGAATATAGTTTTCTCTAGATGTACTCAGCCGATTTACTACATATTTAGTAAGGTTGCTTTTTAGTGGCTTCCATAGACGATGACTCCTCGGATGAGTCTTTATATCCGGAACTGCCGAGCGGAAATCTATTTTCGGAGAGTCTGAACGGTAATCTCCAGATGTGACTTGCCGGAAGAGCCGAACAAATCCACGATCTGTATGTTTTGAAAATTACTACAACAATGTGTAATTTGGGTCAGATTGATTCGATAACAATTTGTCAGGGGACAAGAGTAAAAAGTATACATTTTTTTATTTTCGCGAATTCAAACTTTGTAATATAAATCTGGTAACGTATTCATTTAGCGAGGGAGAATGGAGTCTTGGTCATTCGATGGATTATATACCTCTGAATATCCCCGAGAAGTTTCGAATGGGCCTACATATACTGATGGAGATTTCTCCAACACAGCAGGCGACGACTAAAACCATACAGCTCCGTAGCCCATCGTACCTATATACCAACTCATCTTCATTTTATCAAGCGAACTTCTACGTTCGCTTTTCAAACTTCCCTTGATATATATGGTCCCCATCAATGTTCAAAGAATTTATAAATATAGAGAAGAGACGTCACTGACCTCGAACACATTTGAAATTGGAAATGGGTCGTACAAGAGCGTTATTGATTGGCTGACCTATATAGTGGGTTAATACAAACACCACATTACGAGGAATGACGCAGCTAATAGAGGATAATGTCACTCTACTCACAATAGACGTGTACGTTCTGATTGGTTCGTCTCTCGTGCGTAGGTGAAATCTACACCTCGGATTTTGAAGACTAAAGGGGGCCAGGTAAATCAAGGCAGGTTCGAAGTGGGAACGTAGAAATTGGCTGGATAAAATTAAGATGATACTAATTAACTGGTGAACAGAAAACTCTGCATTACAGCTGCAACCGCTCTGACCAATGTTGATTTTTTTTTTCTGATTTTGACTGATCCTGTCAAATGACTTGTCTATTTTGTCTTCGGCGTGTTTGATATTATTGTGGTCCTTCTCCTCTGTACAGCTGATAATATGTGTCAGGCTTGAACATGTGCGTGGTAAATACATAAATGTGAGAACAATGGAGCGTTCGTCATCTTAAGTTATCTCTTGTTGATAGGACAATGTGATATTTTTTTTTTATAATCAGCTAAACCCTTATCGGCTTCTTCGTTATGTTGATGGCGGCTTATCACGTCACGCTATGGTATCGGTGGCAATGTTTGATCACGTGATGGTTTCACCAACAAGTACTCGAGAAACGATACACCCATAATGCTTATGTATAGAACTGTTTGGTGAAATATTATTTACCGTTATAAACTGAATGACTGAAATAGACCGACGACATTGTAGATAGAAAATATCCACCACTGGATTCGCTCCCTTGTTATCGTTTTAAAATGTAGTGCATGTAAAGATAAATGAACTAAGAAATGTATTATACAATAAAAAAGAAAATCAACATTTTGTTGATGATTTGCGAAATCCCTAGTAATTGAATACTATTCGCAAACCTAGCTTCCTTAATATACGTACCTATTAGTCTTTAAACTGTATTAACGTAAAACCCGTCCCTGGAGAGGAAAAGAGAATAAATGTGAGCACGCGCACTGCAGAACGTAGGAGTATATGCGAGATTGATTACCGGTAGTTCCAAGAAGAAATCATATTTGGGATAGCGTATAACCCGCCACAGAACATATATACACATGAAATGATTTTTTGAGAGAGATAGAATAAATTGGTCGTCAGCGGGATTCGAACCCACGACCCCGGCTTATCGCGCCGATGCTCTATACCGACTGAGCTCGTACGACCCATCTATTGTTACACCCGTGGATTGTCCCTGTGGTGACCAACCTCCTCTTTCGGTGTTGTAATGTGCGCAACTGGCTTTATAATGAAGAAATGATACTTGGCATTGCGTATAGCCCGCCACTGAGCATGTACATATGAAATGATTTTTGAGAGAGAAAGAATAAATTGGTCTTCAGCGGGATTCGAACCCATTACCCTGGCTTATCGCGCCGATGCTCTACCGACTGAGCTTTTACGACCCATCTATTGTTACACCCGTGGATTGCCCTTGTGATGACCAACCTTGTCTCTCGGTGTTGCAATGTGCGTAACTGGCTTTTTGATGAAGAAATGATATTTGGTATAGCGTATAGCCCACCACTGAACATATATACATATGAAATGATTTTCGAGAGAGAAAGAAAGGGTAGTGGTCAGAAGCGCTGAACCTTGGAAGGAGTCGCATAGGTTTACAAAGGGTGACGAAAACAATGCCATATGTACATACAACTTTTCCACGTGTCACTTTATAAAAGTTTGGTACATAGGTGGGCATTTGCTTCCTATACATAAAACTTATACAAAACATTGATAATATTTGTCAGATGAGTACAAGAAAAAATTACCGCACGAAAAGTTTCACGGATTAATCCTTCTTTACCCAAATATAACGGTTCAGCGACTAGAATACATCGCTTGGGACTGTCGAACTGACAATACACGGGTTAAATCGACCGTTTCGGCGAGGAACAATCACTGCCTGATTGAAGTACTCTCTCCGCCTGAGCCTATTTTGCTAGCATCGGTGCCGTGTTTGCCGGTCTGATGATTCCGCCTGATGTCTGTTAGTCCCCGAGGCCCGCCCTCTGTACATGTCTCTCGAAAATATATGCAGGTTTATTGTTTTGGTGAGAAATTTAAGCCGTACGACGTCGAGCATTACAGGTTAGTTTTCCTGGCCATTCTTGCATTTACCATGTTTACCCCATGTTGAGGCGTTTACTCCATCAGACGTCCACTATGCTCATCCATTAACATCAGGTGAGTTGTTTGAGCTGATCTGTCATCACAGCTCCCGAGCTAGCGTATCTAATTCCGCTTAAGCCGGTGCTAGGGGCCGTGTGGATACTTCATAGTCTCCACATGAACTTCTGCAATAAAAGCGCGGCTGAGATACTATAAGGCTACGTCCGAGAATCCACCGAATTATCGAGTCTGAATGTTAGATGTCGACGAATGCTTTCCTGTAGAGTCATATGGTTGCTTTTAAGTCGCCAGACTTGGTCAATTTTTCCCACCTCTTGTATATCGCTCCAATTCAACCCGCGAACGCTCTCACTGTAATATACCTGCTTCCTCACGCAGCTGCTCGCCCGTGTGCAATGGCCGCTCAACATAATCATCCCGCCTGACATGAGTCTCGCTTAATTTTTACGAATTTCCGAAACCGGGCAATTTACGAAACCGGACAATCCATTATAGTTTCCCTATCTCAGAGCTTTATGTATCCTGACTACGTTTCGCCGAAACCAGAAGGTTTTCTGTGTCAACTGGGCATTGGCTGCCCTTTTTGATCACCTCCATAACCCCCCAGCTATCCTTACTCAAGGTCCATATGCTTTCAACTAAAATGGCCGCTGATACCAGAGCGTGATGTAATAGATCACTTACCAGCATAACAAAATATCACCGTTAACCTGGTTATAATCGTTAACAATGGCTGGTAGATTTAATCTGATGAACGGTCTGAGAGACGAGAGACATTTTAGATCGTTGACGATAGATGTTATATCTGATGTATGTGCACTCGAATTTACTTCCACTGACCCCATTGCTATGGGTGGATTGAACACATTGCAATGTAATATCCTTTTGGTGTTCATATGGACAATAAAAAAATGACTGGGATACAGTCACTTTAGAAAGTGCTAGAAATTGCATGTGCCATATATAGAATAACAACACTAATTGTTAGGAACTAGAACACAGGGACGTTTCATTTGAATATCATGTATTTTACATCTCATGGCTGTTCAACTGAACAGTCATAATCAAAGCGTGACTGAGATACATACTCCTGAAAACGACTTGGAAATTCATTTGGATAAATAAGAACGTTAAGAACATCATCATTCCTTGCTCACATCATTGAGAACTGTTGAACACTTCTCTCTTCGAGGAAACTATCTCGTGTTTTTATTATTTTTATTGCATACACATTTAGAATTAGTGCTGACATACGGAATAGATCTTTCAATTGTTGACGCGGAAATTCTTTCATGGACGACGGCTGAATATTGATCGTCGGATCTGACGCTTGCTATTGTTGTCTCCTCAACGTCGCTTCCAAAGAAATTTATTTAGGATTTGGTTTAGGCTTAGAGCGAGACCTTGGAAACGAGGTGATGGGTCGCAGCAGCTGGTCCGGCGTTTTTAAGTCAAGGAGAAATGTTCGAGGTGGAAATCCAACATACCAAAAAAACAGTCAGTAGTATTTGGACATGCATTTATAGTTTGGTAGGGAGCAATATGTATCATTTTCTCCGTAAATATCTGACGTGAACGACAATGTTGCAGAAATACATCCATCCCATCTCAACCTCGCCTTGTATTAAGTGAGAGTATTGCGTACGTACGAAGGGAGTAGGGTGGGGGAGATGTTACAGGCTGTACACCGTGGGTACAGAGGAGGGAGGGGTCAAAGCCACAGCGTATGCAGTTTTCTCGTTCGCAACTTGCGTCATTGTTGTAAGGGATCAGGCACAGTCATCAACAACAACGCACAGAAAAACCCCGAATATAGCAGCGCCACCTATACACTGATTAGATTATCTCCCATGTCATTAATATATGCGGTGGGAGCTGTCATCAATCGACTTATCTCCACTGGGTAAATGGCAGTCATAAGTACAGACCATGTGCGTATATGCGAGTGCTCCCTCGCCGACACAGGCTGTCTTTTCTGACAGACATGCAGAATAAACGGCAAAGTTTGTGAAATATAAAGCTAACCGCGTGTTCATGAGACATGTTCTTTCAAATCTCGACGAATTTGTTTGCATTTTTTGGAGATCGATTTGAAAACTTTTGCTCATGGCGTACTTGAGTGTCAGCTCGATTAAATCGGAGGCACAGGCCAAATAAAAGGAAACTATCTTCCACCACACCATTCTCTTATTTGACTGGTTTTTGCTCTTAGTACAGTAACGAATATTGACGGAGTAGCCTGTACGATTTAATTTCCTGACAATACCATGGTTATGGGACGAATTGATTTCATTTCTAGTGAAGTGTCACCAACACCGGCTCTGCAAGGAATGTGACAGATTCACCTCGTTGATGCGCAATATCGACATACCCAAGAAACCCAATCGCTGGTATTGTTGAAAAGATAGTGAAATCATGATTACCACTTGCTTAGACAGACCACCTAATCAAATACGAAGCAAGAAAGATGCTTTCGTTTCCCCAGACCATTCAGAGTACAGGTTAGAATAGACATGCCAATTCAGAAGGAAAATAAATGGATCATAAATCCCCAAAAGGAGCATGTGGCCATTAAAAGCAAAGACACGTGCGATATATCTCGAAAGTCTTTCCCAATCTTTGCGAACAAGTCTTTTAACTTGCACACAACAGAAAATATGTGTGATAGTTTCTTCACGGTTTTTACTAAAGCTGAATAGCGATGTCTTTTATTTGAATAGCGATGTCTTATAATGTTATATAGAAATGAATTTGTCGACAATATACAATTATTACAAAACCATTTTATGTGGTGTTTTTTGTCGTAAAATTTTACTTATATCTTGTAATACTGTTTTAGTAATGAACAAAACTAATACGGCGTCTGGAATATGAAGTGAGTGTATATATGTAGCACAGATGTTGCACTTAAAGGCACGATCGGAATGTCGCACTTCCCTTTCTTGAGCGAACCTATAAGATTAGCAAGATCGTTATCTGCATATGCTCCAATGCTAGATTTTTTGTTTCCTGTTTCCATCACCTTACAACACATATAAGGGAAGTGGGAAGAGGTGCCGACATACTGACTGCGTCACATGACTTCACAGAATAGTCCTCTGGTTAACCTATTCTAAAGCACATACCAAGAATCTAACAATTCGTGATATGTGTTGTATCTCTGGCACAGCAGTCTCAGTTTTCTTTTTGACCTGGGGCAATTACATGAAGAGAAAATCTTCTCTAACCGACTTCACGGTGAAACTGCACTCTTTCAACACAGACGGCTCCACCTGGCTGAATTCGACCAGCTTCATCAAAGCCGCTACGTCATCAACGGCATTGTGAGCACGGTACTCTACACCAAGATAACGTCGAACGAGATCGGGTTGTTTATAACTTGGAAGACCTGGATAAATCTCTCTAAATATGAGAAGAGTGTCGACAAACCCGGCCACCTTCCTCTCAAACTTTGCATTCATATCTTCGCTGCAACAATCGAGTGCCCGGATCAAGAATTTGGAATCAAAATGCTGGCAGTTGTGAGCGCCCAGGTAGACTGTTTGTCCACCGAAATTTGCCCTGAGCCACTCCAAGAATTGTTGCATTGCCACTTCCATGGAATTAAACTCCACTTCTTCACCCTGGTAGAACATCTTTCGATGTTCCAGGTCTCCACTTATTCCGGTCAGTTGGGTTATTCTCGGCGGAATGGGCTGATCAGGAAGTACAAAGGTGTCAAAGGTTTGTTTCGCACCCGTTGCCAGTACAGCCACAGCCGCCAACTGTATGATCTCATCAGTTTCGCCTGCAAACATAGTATATTCGTATAATTAATTGAGACGTTTTCAAGTACATTCGACACGTATGTACGATGCGGTAAACTTAACTTAAAAATTCTTAAAAGGTCTAGAAGTCATTCCAGTCGAAAACTACACCGGGAATTATTGCCCGGGAAGTTTTAACTGTTAAACAGATTTGGATAAAGTAAAATTTTGGAATTTTGGAATTGGTCTTCGGGCACCGGGATATACAGGCTGGTGTTCTTGATAAGAACTTGCATCCCAGGAACTTTTAACTACTTGCTCACCAAGAGCCACGGCTTACATCTGACGCTAACAAAACTCTACTATTTCTATCTGATTGGTTTGCAGGGCTATTATACTCACAGCTCTCAAATTCATGATTCTAACAGTGCGAGGAGGAGGTGCGCGAGTCCTGTCGAATGGCACCGTCCACGGTTCGCTTATATAATATAGTTTCAAGAATATTATCCACACCATCAAGTGCGTATAGAAAACTCAAATTGACAATGTTCAACGATTCCACAGATGAACGATGTTCGTTCAGGGCTCGGACGATCTCTATATTTTGGAAGAATTCGAAATGACATGATTGGGGAAGGAGCGGATGGCATCACTGAGGATGGAGCCGAATCTAATTAGACCCAATATGGAGACCCAATATGAGGAAATTTCGGAAAGAGGAGAGGAATGTCTTCGTAGAGAAGGCTATCGACAGATGCAAATGAGATATATAAAATAAGATGGAGTAACTCGATTCTCCGAGTGGTCCTTTCATGATCTACTGACTTTTTATGGGTGAGTTGTGGATAATGTGGCCCACTACTATTCCTAAACTATACGCGACTTGAAGGTGGGGTGTGATTTGATGCGGATGAGAAACTCTTATTACAGTACGCGGTCTTTATCAGTTTACTGACTCCTGATGGGCATGATGTCTTGGTGAGTGATTGTAGTGGGGCTGTCCGTTTTACCTGATTAACTTATTCATACACTAAACCAGCACGCATTATACCTGTATCAAGATCCATACCTAAACCAGTGGTCTCCAAGTCGAATATCACCACAGGATGCTCTTCAATAGAGATCGCGGCTCTCAGCTTCGTCTCTTCGCCTTTGCTGGCCGTCTGTGAACGTCTCTTATGTTGACGTTTAGATTTTGCCCCTCCCTGTCCTCCCGCTTCTTTTCCGGACATATTCGTGTTGTAGTTGGCGAATTATTATTCCTGTGGTATAAGCGAATCTCCTAATATATACTTATATGCAATTCAAACTTGAGGGATACATTTGTTGATCCAGGATTTATGCTTTTCTAAAGAATGTCAATTTTGTTACATAGATTCTTTCAATATATGGAACTCATCGAGGTTTCTAGGTATCAAGGCATGGACAAAAATCCCTCCAAACTACATTTTATTGACAGGTGAACCCGCTAATGTTGGTTTTCTCAACCATCTTTATTAAGCCGACAGTGGCCCCAGGGACAATGACTCCCGGAATTCAGAGCATTGACAAACCTGTTTCCCTCTATGGCCTGAAAGTTAGAAACCAAAGAATGGCTCTGATGGGGATTGAACCCGTATTTGTGGGACACCAGCCGCCTGGCCATACAAGATAGGCACTCTAACCACCACGACTACATCACCTCCCACGAAAGGTTCTGCAGCCGGCCCTAAATAGTTAAATATATTTGTAAATTCTTGAATGTTTCTCTCAATTCTTCCTTGCTCATCAGAACAAGATACCAGATCGAAGAATAATTATATATAGACAGGATGAACATCATCATTTCTAAGAATAATGAAGCAAAAATATTCGGAAATTTTTCCGACAAACACCATTAACATCTTACCTCGAGCGATCTTCAGCCGTAAGGTAAACTTTCGATATCAGCTTTACTATTTTCCCACATAAATAGGTCATTTCGCAGAAACGAAACTGCGCAATCTCACCAAACTGACACACATTGGTGGTCTGCTTAGATAACCGGTAAGAGGATCTAGACAATGGAGGTCGTACATTGAAGTTGGCTAAATTAACACCTACCCGAGATGAGTAATACACATTTTGCTATAGCAGCTTATCAACTATATTCAGAAAAGAATTTAACAGTATTACAATATTTATTTATTACTTACGCAAAGATATATGGAAAATTTCGTCCCGTGAAATATTTACGAGATTGCAGCAAAATTATATGACCAGTAATTCGACATTGTAAATTCTATATAGCCCACTATATAAAACTATATGAAGATTATATGTTGTTTCATGGAAAGGCGTATAGTGTTTTAATTATCACCAGGAGTTGTAACCCTCTATTTTCATTTTCTTTTTATTGCATATTGTAGCGGAAATGACGTGTTAACCAATGATATTACTGCTCTTCAAACTGTCCTAATAGTTATGAAGGGAGGCGCCGCTACTGTCGGGATTCGTGTTCCGGATTTATCACCATCAATCACTCTTTAAAACCATATGACTGGCATTGAGCTTCCGATATCAAAAATATCAAGTTCTACTGGTCCGTTTTGTATTGATATTTATGATAGTGTAATAAAGTACTTTTATGAAACTAATGTATTTGTTCCTGTTCTCTGTTTGATGATATGTCTTGTATCATTTGAGTTTTCAAAGAAATATCCTCGTGATATCTTTTCAACGTTAGGCGATCATAAGGTGCTTGTAAGCGACAAAGTATCTTGTGATATTATCTGATATTTTGGTCAAAATGATACGGCTGTATCAGTTCCGTGAATATGGGTATCAATCTCAGTATCCTCTGGGATATTGTGCTAATGGTACGTCAGTATTGTCCAAGAGTCATATTCTATATCTAATCCAGTCCCCACAGTACCTGATATTCTGAAGGTTCTTTAAATGATACTCCTATATCATTTAGTGTCATGAATATGTCAGTGATATTTCCGTATCAGTCAATCGTATAACTGTATCAGGCTGATATATTACCCTTTAGTATGAATGTTACAATCTTATCAGTTAATGATACATATGTATCATACTAGCTCTGTGGATAGGAATGTATCAATGATATATCTGTATCATCTCTGTATCATTGATACACTTGTATCATTCCAGTTTTATGGATATGAAAGTATCAATGATATCTCCGTATCATCTCTGTATCATTGATACACTTGTATCATTCCAGTTTCAAGGATATGAAAGTATCAATGATATCTCTGTATCATCTCTGTATCATTGATACACTTGTATCATTCCAGTTTCAAGGATATGAAAGTATCAATGATATCTCTGTATCATCTCTGTATCATTGATACACTTGTATCATTCCAGTTTCAAGGATATGAAAGTATCAATGATATCTCTGTATCATCTCTGTATCATTCGTCTCCTGTAGCTATGAGATAGTTGATAGATATCTTCTAATGATATCGCTCCACAATCACAATACAATTTCTTCTCAATAATAAACGTCCAGTCTTTTGTTTAAATTCAACAATAAAGAGTCAACAATTTATTCTGTAATATAACATATATACATAATCAGAATATGTGCCATTCCGTGGGTTTCTCGTCAGCTTTTACCCAAACTTTCCTGCGGTATTATATTTGGCCCTGGAATGTGGATACTTTTCTGGCTGAAATCAATGATACAACTGTATCATTTGTAAGGCGGCCCTGGAACATGGATACTACCAATCACACTGGCTATCAATGAGTGCCTGTCGCTATGATAGTATCATACTATATATTATCTATTGTATTGTATGGATACTTTAAAAAATTCTAGCAAACTTTATCTAAGACTGTGTATCTTGTTTTTAAGATACTAACATTTATTTCGTCTGGTTTGCTTTGCATTCGGACAGCGTAACGACGTCTTGTCTGTCCCGGACCCCGAGATCGTCTGCCATATTTACGAATTTTGATCATTTATATAACCAATACTCATGCATATTCATTACATGATCGAAATTCCTACAATCCCATTGGCTCAGAGCCTGTCAATCTTTGTAACTGATGCTGATTGTATGGAGAAAATGGTGACAACATAGCGATCTTGAAAACTATGAATCAGTGTTTTCAACAAGATAATTTCACAAAAACTAAAATGTAGCTATTGTGTGAAATAACAAACATACTATATTTGATAACTATCAACTCTAAATTCTATGGGAAGCAATACAATTCTTGCAAACGCGTAAAATAGCTTGACATGTAATGAGACGAAGCTAAAAATATGGCGTGTCGGCAGAGAAGTGCGGGAACTATAAATTTACTATCGAATGTCATCAAATTATCAGACATACAGTTCTCCTATAAGTTTCACCGACTGTAGTTAGGTTCTGATAATTTTAAGGAATATAATGTCAAACATCTAAACAGTTAATAACAAGTTATTTGTCCGCTATCCATCGTTTCTGTAAAATGTTTTTAGCAACAACAACATATATCATAATGGCGCTCACGTAAGGTCAACCAACCCCTGGTCTCTTTCGTTATTATTTACAAATAATCTATAAGGTCCAATATTCTGTCATTACGTATTCAATTAGTTGAATAGTCAAAGATTTAAGCCAATATATTTTAAAATTTCAATCGTCAAAGATAAATTCAAAAACTTACGTAAAAGTTCACCACAATTTGCCCAGATGTGACCTTGCCAGTGCAATAATACAAGGAGCGAGGCTCACGACAGGGGGGTATCGCTTACCGAACGACCATCCGTTCCAGTGTTAAAACTATATAACTATTAGAATATTTCTCTATTTACAAATTCGCCACAATATTTCTGAAGCACAGTAATATATCACATCTGCGCTCATGTGTGGTTATTTTCGAACGTTTGCTTACGAGAAACGATTGCAACAGCCTTTCAAAGTCCAACTGTGTTATACACGACTGGTTCGGTTGCTGAAAGATACGTTTGTATTGTTACTTTCCAGTTTTTCATTCTTGTAGTTCGCAAACGACGTAGATGTTACGTGATGGGTCGGTTAGGCTTTACATCTGACAGCGATAATGTATGGAGAGTTGCGCGCTGACATCACTGAAGTTGTGATGTGAATTTTCACAGCGAGACACGGGAAAATTTGGTTGCATGATTAGGCAAGTAGTATTGAGAAGTGTGTTACTGACAAGGAAAGTCTTTTGCCAGACGTGATGGCAAAAGGCGGAAGTTTGTTTACTGTTTGTCGTGAACTGCAACATTGTTCTCTGGCAACATTATTCTCTGGCATTGGTCTCTGACATAATGATGGTGGCTAGTCAGTTATCTCCAGCTCAACAACCGGATAGATTTGCAAACGGGTAATGATTTACAAACGCATAAATGTTACCGCATGGTACTGGAAAATAGGTCTGGCCAACGATCGATAGGGTTGTCAGCTCTATAGAAACATTTTTTGCATGATGTGCCAGACGGATACATGTCTGTGAATGAAATACTTGGTAATTAAATCCATAATTTCCATATTGCCATCATGTTATTATGCCATTGAAGTTTGTTCTATGTCAAGTGGGTACCAGGAACACATTTCGCTGGATGTATGAATGCATCTTCATGTGTTGGCTGCCACTGACTATAACACCAAAAGCAGTAGGCATCCGGTACACGTCCGGTTGGACCATTGAGCATTAGTATAAAGGGATGGAGTAAGCCACGTAGATTTTTTTTCTATTGAAGACAACTGTGTCGTTGTCTTCTGCTCGTGCAATAATTAGATATCGACGTAAAGTAAATGGTGTAGATAATGTGTTAGACGATTAACCAGATACATGGACCATACTTAATGTCTTCGCCTATGGCTCTCCCTATGAATCAGATAACGTGTCAATATATCAGTGCTTAAAGATACTTCAGAGAGGGAGAGAGAGTGATAGCTCACGCGTTATAATTATGGTTTCTATGATTGACCAGTTCACTTCTGCAGCATTCCGGACGCCCACAAGTTGCTCCGAGCGCTGTAGTAGCTCGAAGTGCCTAGAGTTACCTGTCGCCACTCCGCCTAAATTTCTGATTGTATGCATGCTTTGCCGGAGTAATCTTTAGTTCTTGAAGTTATTACTTTCTCTTTCACCGTGACATCATCCACAATTGGATGTATAGTTGGATTCGAAATACTTGCAAAGCATTGCTTGTTGTTGAGAAGACAGAACACCAAGGCAGCATGAATTGGCCATATATGGAGTAAGGATTATCATGCAAATAGGGATAATAGAATGTATCAGTTAGATGTATACGGGTGTTCGTTGAAATATATTAGAATGTTTGTCCAGTTCACTTTGTTCACTTATAATAATGATAATTGCAATCTGCCGTTTACCTCAATTGCCTTACTTAAAAATTCCAATGACATGGTTATGTGACTCAAGTGGAGCACTTTATATCAATAAGTATACAAGTTTACTTTATACGAATGAATAGACTTAAAAGGGTCGACATATATATATGGGATGCAAGTAACGAGATTCTGGTTTAACTTCTAATCCTATTGTGTAAGCCTATACGACGTGCGTTAAATGTATAAAATCGGGTTTTCCACATCCAGTTGACCCATGAGCATCATTGTAAAATTACGATGCAAGACGCATACTTCCTGTCTATTGAAGATTCTGTTTGTGCAATAAAGTTTTTTTGTCGGCTTAAATTGAATGGTGTGGATAATGTGTTAGAACATAATTGGCATACATGGACCATATACTTATACACTTATATATGGATGATATACGTTTTCCTCGCCTGTCAATATATCACTGCTCGTGAGACGCTCACTAATTATTCTAGTAATTTTGAATTTCCCACATAAATGAACCATTTCGCAGAAACGAAACTGCCCACTTTCACGAAATTGACACACATCGGTGGTCTGTTTAGATAACCGGTAGGAGGATCTAGACGATGGAGCAACTTATATGCTTATTTTGAATTCTCGTGGACATCGATGGCAAGGTCGTACCTCAAAGTTGGTTAAATTAAAACCAACCCGAGGTGAGTAATACGCAGTTTTCTATTGCATCTGATCAACTATTTCCAGAAAAGAATTTAACATTATTTTATTTATTTATTATTTACGTAAAGATATATGGTAAGTTCTGTTCCCGTGAAATATTTACGAAATTGCAGCAAAATTATATGACCAGTAATTCAACATGGTAAATTCTTTTTGGTCCACTAATATAGAATATATGAAAATTATATGTTGTTTCATGGAAACGTTTTAATTATCATCAGGAGTTGTCATCCTTTCTTTTCATCTTTTTTTTCCTTGCATATTTCTGAATTACCGTACTATATCACATCTGCGTCCATGGATGGTTATGTTCGAACAAAAATGTTTCCTTACGAGAATCGATTGTAAAAGCCTTTCAAATTGCACCTGTGTTGTACACGGCTGGTTTTACTTGCTGAAAGATACGTTTGTAATGTAGTTTTCCAGTTTATATTTCATTCTTATGGTTCGTAAGCGAGGTAAATGTTACGCGATGGGCCGGTTAGGCTTTATATCTTTCAGCGATTATGTGTACGGATAAATGTGTTCTCTGTAGAGTTGCTCGCTGAATTTTCACAGCGAGACACGAGGACAATTCGATTGCATGATTAGGCAAATAGTATTGAGAAGTGTATTACTGACAAGGAAAACCTTCTGCCAGCCAGGATACGGAAAGTTTGTTTACTGTTTGGTTTAAACAATATATTTATTCACAAAAGGTGAATTGGGATTGGCGAACAGGCTTAGCCTATCTCAACGCCTCTCCCAAACTGTTTACTGTTTGACGTGAACTGCAACATTGTTCTCTGACATTTGTCACTGATGACATATTGATGGTGGCTAGTCAGTTACCTTCAGCTCAACAACAGGACAGATTTACAAACGGGTAATGATTCACAAACGGATAAATGTTACCGCCTGGTAACGGAAAATAGGTCTGGCCAAAGTAGTGATTTGCTGCCGGTCGATAGGGTTGTTGGCAGTTCTAGATAAACATTTTAGCACGATGTACCTGACGGATACATTTCAATGATGAAAATCCTTGGAAAACAATCCATTTCGATATTGCCATCATGTCATTATGCCATTGAAGTTGTCGAAATGTTTGCCTTGTTCGATGTCGAGGGGGTGCCAGGAACACACGTCGTTTGATGTATGGGTGCATCGTCATGTGCTGGCTGCCACGGGCTATAACACCAAAAGCAGCAGGCATCCGGTAAACATCCGCTTGCGCCATTGAGCACTGAAGCCACACAGATTTATATCTATCTTCTGTTCCTGCAATAACCTTAGATATCGACGTGTAAATAATGTGTTAGACGATGATTAAGATACATGGACCATACTTAATGTCTTCGCTAGGCTCTCCCTATGAATAAGATAATGTGTCAATATATGTTGCTCCGAGCGCTGTAGTAGCTGGAAGTGCCCAGAGTTACCTGTCGCCTCTCCGCCTAAACTTATGAATGATTGTATGCATGCTTTGCCAGGGTAATCTGTAGTTTATGAGTTATTACTTTCACTGTGACATCATCCACAATTGGATGGATAATTGGATTCAAAATACTTGCAAAGCATTGCTTTTTGTTGAGAACACTGAAGACCAAGACAGTATGAATCGGTCATATATCGAGTGACGATTGTCATGCAACAGGAGATAGTACAATGTATCAGTTGGATGCATACGGGTGTTGGGTGAAATATATTAGAACGTGTGTTAACTTCACTTAAAATAATGATTGCAGTCTTGCGTTTACCTGAATTCCCCACTTAAATAGTCCAATGACATATTTTTCTTTTTGAATTTGGTGCTAATACTGTTATATGGAATATGGAATAGGTCTTTGGATTATGGACGCGGATATTCTTTAATGGATGACGGCTGAAATTACGAATGACGGACCAGACGCTTGTAATGGCTATGTGACTCAAGTGAGGCGAATGGTGATGAGGGACGATAACTGGGGATATTGTCCTCTAGGGCATAAACGCTCAATTATCAATAAATATAAAAGTGTACTTTATACGAATGAACATACTTGAAAGGTCAACATATATATATGGGATGCAAGTAACGAGATTCTGGTTTAACTTCTAGTCCTATTGTTCAAGCCTATACGACGTGCGTTGATTGCATAAAATCGGGGTTTCCACATCCAGTTGGCCCAATGAGTATCTTTGTAAAATTATGGTGCAAGACTCATGCTTTCTGTCCATTGAAGACAGCGGTGTCCTCTGTTTGTGCAATAGCGTTTTTATCGACTTAAAGGGTGTGGATAATTGGCACACATGCACCATATACTTAGTGCCTCCGTCTATGGCTCTCCAAATGAATAAGATACGTTTGCCTCACCTGTCAATATATCACTGTTCACGAGACGCTCACAAGTTATTCTAGTAATTGCGAATGCATTGAGTGGTAATCTCAATACTACAACTTGAAATTGATCCGAACTCTGTACTTTTTAGCATTAACGCCCAAAGCGCTCATAGTTACTGCGCATCTGTCACCTCTCAT
>JAVTVY010052230.1:0-26682 GCA_036873755.1 Hanleya hanleyi | reverse complement strand
ATAACTTTCGTATCATCCAAGAGGTGTGGTGGATCTGAAGTAGTTCATCACATGATTCGAAAATGGCGAGTTACGTTGGGGTTACGTCGGTAGACTTTAGCTGATTGGCTGACGAAGTCACGTGGTATTGATTTATGGAAATTCTCTTTAGCCGTTGCCGAAAGTAGGCTGAACATGGATACACACGATCCCAGGGTCAGTCTTACCGCGTATAGATGACCGAAATGGTTACAGGTTGGGCATTATATCTTACTTCACATGAAGCATTATAGAAAGGCTGGCGGTGGCCATTGCAGTCCACCTAGACTAAGTGATCGTTGGACACTTCTAGTTTCATGGACTTCTGATAATACAGTTTATAAGTATATATATATATAAATGATAATGAAGTTAAGAAGTTTTCAGCCGGTTTTATGATGGGAGGGGTTAAGGCTGAGCCTAAACTGCTACATTTTTTTTTGTACCAGTCTTGCTATTTTTGAAGCATTGTCTCTGTGGGGATTTAATATAGATTTGATTTTTATAATTTCCGGATGGTACATCCCGCCCTTAATATGACTGACTTTCATAGTGCTGCTGACTGCTGCTGTGATAGAACATTCTGTTATTGAGCTACATCACCAAGCAATAGTTTTGGGAGCATGGGAGTGATTTTAGGGTGAAGTGTCGAAATATGGGGTCTCTATACATATGGGGTTATGTATAGAGACCCCATATTTCGACACTTCACCCCAAAACCACTCCCACCCTCCCAAAACTCTTGATTTGAAGTCTTGTGATCGCCTTGCATTGTGCAGGTGCAAACTGTCACTGTGAACCACTAAATTGACCACCGTTGCCTTACAATCCGCCGTTCACAGAAATCCTGTATGAGGATAAAACTTAAATCCCCGTAAATTGGGGATCACGATTGTTTTAAAACACAGTATTTATTTTAAAAACCACACGCAAAGTACTTATCTTTTATATCCAAGTAATGTTTTAATTGTAATTGGTTCTTTTTTAAAGCAAACTCAATGGTCTGGTCCACATCATCCAACTTAGGATGGGAGGTCACAAAGTCAAAATTTGATTGATTGAGTGATCACAATTGTGCTAGTTTAAACAGTCGTTGTTAAAAAAAAGAGTAGGCCTATATTACCACTGTACCGCTTCAGTCTGCCTGTCACAGAAATCCTCCTATTTGTGCATAATCATATATTGAGAAATTTTCATTCTGCCGCTATAAACGGCTGCTCATTTGCGTGCATTTCGTCATCCATAAGATGGCTTGCGGATTATTGCGAAGCGATATCAATCACCTCGCTGGGGGTCTAATAACGCCCCAGCCACCAGTCAGATTTTTAGACTGGATTCTGGGCCTTCGCGCACATCGCCGGAAGTGACATCATATATAGTAAAATAGATGTTTACCGAACATTTCGATTACTTTTCAAGTTTGCATAATACCTCTGTTGACCTAGCGTTAAATATAATTATCTGGAGATAATTTTCCCTGTTTATCTGGACAGAGTATATGAAAAGTAGTTCGCTCAGGTGCAACACTAAAGGAGTTGTTCGGCCGGATTCAAACTGAACCGCACGTTGGTTGGTTTCCCCTATGCGTCATAGCAACGTAGTAAAGGTCAACTTCCGCTATTGGTGGCAGGGATGGTAATGGAGCCTGCGAAATGGAGCATGCGCTGTGGGGAGGTTGAAGCGATATCCGATACTTTACCGTGTACTGTTTGGTCTTCGTCCGGCAGAGAACAGGCTCGAGAAATCTGATGAATTACAGGTTTTTCATACCCCTATGAAACAGATGTTGTCTGGGCTTACAAAAGATACAGATATGAATAACTTCCCTATCATCCGAGCGGTGTTGTAGATCTGTAATTTTGGACAAGTAGGACATCACATGACTCGAAAATGGCGGGATACGTCGGTAGAGTTTAGCTGATTGGCGGACGACATCCTATTGTTTTCTGTGGATTCCCGTTATAGTTGCCGGAAGTAGACTGAAAATGGATATGCCCGCTTCCAGGGACTGCATGTCTTGCCGCATATAGACGACCCAAATGATTACAGAGTGACGGCTGTCGTGTAAATACAAAGTATATGGTCATCGTGCCGTCATCAATGTTGCGGAGCTATGAGTTTAATCAAATATTCTTAATTGTTCTAACAAACTCTTTGAAGACACACGAAACACCTCCAACCACCATCAAACCACCCACCCTTTTCAGTCAAAATTCTATTTTAAATAAACGCCAATAAGGAAATAATGTTGGTGCCGTACTCTCTTCCATGGTTTTAACAGTATTTTATTTCCAAGAAGTAAGGGATCGTTTCCATTAATCGTTTTTTCTTCAGTCGCGATTTTTCTTGAATTTTCTCGATCGAAAAACGATCAATCGCGAATCAGTCGCGAGGATATCGAGAAAAAAATGAGAAAAAACGATTGAACATTTTCTGGAAAAACCCATTCTCTCGCGATATCGTTTTTGAATCGTTTACCCATGCGCGATCCGTTCTTGATCGCGAATCTTCAATCGCGAGAGAATCGCTTTTTTCAAGGCGCGAGAGAATCGTGAGGCGGAGTGATATTTGACACATAGGCCGTGTTGCCGTCGTACGCCGCTCTATCCGCGAACTGGGAACTACATGTAATGTGGATTGCGGATTTGTCAATGGAAAAACCTATATTACTATACTATACTGTATAAATGCGTAAGATAACCGAATAATATATATGATTCACGATCTATAGTCTCCTACAAGCCGAAGTAGGGCGTATGCTGGAAATATCTTTTCATATTCCTGTACCATGCTTCCTGTGACGTTCGCGCTCAGATTTACTCTGGCGAAGCGTAAATGACAAAATTACATGTTTATTCAATAATCGTGTGAGTCGACAATGTATTAATGATACAGGATGATAGTCACAATATCTTGTTTTGTAAATACCGGGTACAGGTCATAAGTGGATTTGAGTTCGTTGATTGCATTATCAGAATGATTACGGCACAGGCTTGATAGAGGTGTGAATGGGCGCATGGCGATAACCCAGAACAGTTTAGCCCTCCAGCCGAGAATTTCTAGGTTAATTAAGGTGAAAAATAGTGTAATTAAATATGTATATTTTGTTATAGTAAAACATACATTAGGAAAGGGTATCCATTCATGTTTTGGTACAGTTTTTAAACTATTGAGATGTGAATAAGTTAAAAAAATCACCATCAAGTTAATTTTATTTATTATAAGAATATTCGCGGCAGTGATTTCATATTTATATCAAATACATATCACAATGGTGATTGAATCGCATATAACGGTTGGATTCGCATATGTACAATACTTTTTATTTTAATTTTATATTTTGATAAATGAACTGAATGATTCCAAAGGGAAGCTCAAGCCAAAAGCCAACTGAATATTATATAATTTCATCTCTTACTGGATTAACCAGTTGTGAAAATTTTTACAAATAGCCCGCACTATATATTAATAATTAAGTGCTTTCAAAGACTCAAAAGCCCCGTATGACAATGTTATATTCAATACAGCGCCATCTATCTACACAAGGAAAATGGTGATCGTAGGACAAAAACCACGCGTACAGCGAAAATCTGATGAATCAACTCAAAATTTCAGCCCCCACAGGTGCCAAAAACGTTCACGAAAAATACTACACAAGAAATCTGGAATAATACCAGCATTAAAACACAGAAATACCCAAAATAATAGACGAAATTGCAAGTGCAAATGACCCAATCTGACCATATCCGGGCCTGTGTCCCGTACAAAATATATGTAAATATGAAGTTATAATTATATGCATAACCATTATTCCTATGTATATATATAGATATTTTTTTTCAATTTCTTTCAATATCCCATCGTATCTATATAACCGCCAACTGTACAGAAACACGCTATAGTTTTACACTAGGCAAAGAATGGAAAAGGAAGAAGAAAAAATGATCGAACTTTATATAGTCTGACTGGAGTATAGAAACTCGAACGTGTATGCGGGTCAGTCAGGCTGAACCAATGGCGTACTACTTTCGGCTATAATCCTCAATCGTTTTTTTTCAATCGTTTATATTTTCTCGATTAAAAAGCGATTGAATCGCGATATCGCTTTTTATTCGCGAGAATTTTCTCGATTGAAAAACGATTGCCAACAGAAAAAAACCCATTCGAACAGCGATCGCGAATGAATCGTTTATTTTGAAGAAAAAAACCATTCCCTCGCGCCTTGGAAAATCGCGACTTCGAGAAAATTTGACGAAATAAACGATTCATTCGCGAACGATAATTGGAAACGGTGCCTAAATGGAAACGGAGATTGGGTAACAGACAGGGCCTATATCAAACCCTCTCACTATCTACAGTTACTTATTCAAAAGATGGTCAGTCAGATAACAGAGAGGTCTTTCATGCTCATTCTGTTATAGTCGATAATATATACAGTCGATTATAGTTTAGTGAGATTGTGCGAAAAACAAGAGTGCGTGCGCTATATACATACAGTTCTAGGAGCATCAATAACTAACATTTCGGCTGTCGCATCGAGAGATATAAAAATGGTACAGATGAACAAATTTTAGATCTTAACTCTACCGGTTCGTCTGATAAAGTCATGAACAACTGAAGTGATGCAACTATTATATTCAGAATTCTTCGAGGGGTCACCAAATAGCAGTGTACAATGCAACTATTATATTCAGAATTCTTCGAGGGATCACCAAATAGCAGTGAATCCGTATTTACGTTATGACCGATTTCATTGAGTAATTGTTCCCTGTGGGTATTATGCATTGTACAGACGAAGAAGAAATGATACGCCGTTTCGATAGTATTGCCATATATGCAGTATGGGTTCTCTGCTTCATCTTGTTGAAACATGTCGGTTTTCAGCTGACTACAGCCCGGTACTCCCTTACATGAAGTTCAGAAATCCCAGATGCAAGTGACAACTATTTCCATCAGGGCAGCCATTTAATCCCTACAATTTCACCATTTACTGATAAAAGAAAAAGATAACAAAGAGTAATGCTGTGAAGAAAGATCTACCCTGTGAACTGGGATGCATCAACCGCCCTGTAAACCGTTATAAAATAACTGAAATGCAATAACTGCTCTGCCAACTGTGCTGCAATAAGAGCCCCAAAACTGTGATACAACAAGAGTTCTGTGAACTGGGATGCAACAACTGCCCTGCGAACTGTGATGCAATAAAAGCTCTGTGAACTGGAATGCAATAACTGTCCTGCGAACTGTGATACAATACCAGCTCTGTGAACTGGGATGCAATAACTGCCCTGAGAAATAAAATAATCTGTGAACCGGAATACAATAACTGCTCTGTGAATACCCTTACAGAAATTTAAGGTTGCAACTAGCTAACACAAGCTTACCTTAAGCTAACATGAATCCAACAAGCTTGCGCCAGCTTGCGGCAAGCTAACACAAGACTGCAGCAAGCTTGTGCTGGCTCACAGCAAGCTGGCACAAGACTGCAGCAAGCTTGTGCAAGCTAACAATAAAGGTCTGCCATGGATTGTGAGCTTGCACCTTGGCATGGCAAGCTAGCGCAAGCCTGCAATATTTTCAGGCAAGCTAACAAGATTGCCATATTTTTAGGCAACCTACAGTGAGTGTCTACTGACCGGAATTGGCGAGCTTGCGCAAGCTCGCACCAAGGGCAGGAAGTACATACTTATAGCAGATGGTTTCTATTTAATGCCCAGCATGGGACCACTGGTATCCATGAGAACCAGCTCTTTCCAACAAGGGTGTAATATCAGATGACCAACATTCAAATTCAGAGTTCAACTGGTCTTCAACCAGTCAAGACACTTTTCAGTTTTGCTCTTTGGTTGTCTTCTCTCCACTGAAAATATTGTAGTGGATTGTTTCATGCTTCATGCAGTTACGTCGAGTTTAGGACACCAACATTCCAGCTGACGGAATCATGGAGAAATATGTTACATTCAGTGTAGTTTTTGGTGGAAGCTAGCTCAGGAAAAGCAAAGTTTTATAGATGGACCTACACTTGCAAGTACAGCAGGTCAAGAAGTTGGAAGTTTAGCTCGCTGTCAAGCTCAAGGTGAGAGAATACTGCCTTAAACTTCAATCATCAATTAATGTATGAAATGTATTTATAGTTTAGTCTGGGGATCTGAGAATAGTTTATATTGAAAACAGTATGGATTCAGGATCAAGTATGTGCAGACTGACATTGTTCACAAGTAACTTATTGAGCCTGTAAAACCGTCAGATTATTCATTTAATGCAGCAAGAACAAGTTTGCAAAAAAACGCATACATGTACTATTATACCAATGTTACTAATGTCCATATAATACAGATGCCTGGGCCCAGACAGAAAATCTGCCTTGGAAATCTGTTGATTTTTTTTTATTTTATTTTAATTTATCTATTTTCATAGCTAGAATTTACATCCTGGGATGAAATTCGTGTGAACAGACTATGTATACCGTATATGACACAACAAGGGATACAGAATCAATGAGATGAAAATGCCAGAGAAAATGAAATTAAACTCGTGATATTCAAACAATTCCCAAGTTTCTAATCGTATGCCTTTTTTTTTATCAGAATCATTAATTATTATAGTAAAGATAAACTTTTTATGATTTGTAGGATAAAAATTAATATTTTTAAAAATTGTTTTAATATTGCTGTATCTTGTACATGTACTTTAATTTTATGAATGATGGTACAAGTAGGCCTACATTTCAACTCTAGGCCAACATGCGAGCTCGCAGGCCTGGAAATGCATTGTTTTGGCGAGCTTGGGCAAGCTGGCCACGAGCTTGCGCAAGCTGGCCGCAAGCTAGCACTAGCTGGCTGCAAACTTGTACAAGCTAGCTGCAAGCTTGCGCTAGCTCGCAGGTTTGATTAGGTAAGGTTAGCATCTGCTAGCTTGCAGCTAAGTTGCGCTAGGTTGCAGCTAAGTTGCGCAAGGTTGCGGCTAAGTTGCATTAGGTTGCAGAATCACCAATTGCAAGCTTGCGATATTTCAAATGTGAGCTAGTGGCAAGCTCGTGGCAAGCTCCAGGCAAGCTAGTGGCCAGCTAACCATGCTAGCTAACAACAGGCACACAATGTGAGCTTGTTGCAACCTTAAATTTCTGTAAGGGTATGTCAGATGGAAATATGTGATTTTCTGAGCGTCAGATGTAATTAGCGGCCGGTAAAACTAAACAAGGAAAGCCTTTGTGAAATACAAACTATTCAGTAGAATATCTTGTATATCTCAATGCTCGAAAGTCCTAGGCTGGCAGCTTCGCTTACGAATCTCTGACGGTCTTCTTCTGTAGGGTTTTGCAATGCATTAATACGGCGAAACATATCGTTTAGTCCTTCATTATATGGCTTTTTTGGACCTTTAGAGTGTGAACTGGCACAAGTTGTTGTACGGATGTTCCCGCGTCTGTCGGGAATGTTTTCGCGTCTGTCGGGAATCGCCGTACCTGAAATATATATGTATATAAACCATTTTGTTAAAGGAACGTGATTCATTCACATAAATCATCGAACTGAACTTACGTTTCCAGATTAAAATATTTTGTTACAATGATTAACATTAGTTCACCCGGTCTGCAAGGTTGGTTTGACTTATTTGCGGCTAATAGTCGACACAACCGCAAATGTCTCTACCATGAAATTCAAGGAGAGCAGACCATAAACGGCGAGTTCGACCGTATCTCTAAGGCGTGAGTGAGTGAATGGAATTTAATATCGCTTTGAACAATATTTCAGCTATATCACAACGAACAGCACCACCCAGCCGAGTTGCGTTCCCGCCACCTCAAAGAAGAAAGCATGGAATTAGACACCCTACATACACCCCATAAAACACCGAGGACAGCACAGAAGACACAGACAAGGTCACGCTAGTGTCGAGTAAGAGAAGTCACCGATCACCCCAGTGAGCTTCACACAGTCGAACGATTTGGATTCCTCGTGTCAGCAAAGCTTGAAAAAACCCCCATACAATTATAGAAATTTGTGATTGAGATTATATTTTTGTTTCACTATACATTCAACAGCTTGACCAGTTTAGTTCGAACCGAGCGGAGTGTGCCCATTCATGAGGTCGCGTTTCTTTGGGGATGTCACCGGCTGACTGCAGTTGCCATTTTAAACTCTACTACTGCACGCAGCGAGTGGGTTACCTGTAGTTTCACTCGGGTCTAACTCGTCAATGACGTCACGGACCAGTCGAACCATATTCTCGCTAACCCGGATCAGTTAAATTAAGTCGTGTGGGTCAGTCGAACACGCTGATATTCAAGCACGGATATTAGGTCTTCAATTTGCTTTTAGACCACTTTTAATCGAGAGGGATGCAAGGCTGTTAAGGAAAAAGTGACCAAGTGAAGGTCATGGTCGCTATAGTTCCAGCACTTCCTGTCGCGTGACCCGGTCGTATTTCTCCGCGGTGAGGCGGTCACTTCCGACGGACCACTCTTCCCACGAACAAAAAGAAGTTCCCAGGCCCTTCCATCTTAAATCATTACATTTTCTGGGATTTCCGTGACCTCATAACTTCAGGGGTCAACAAGTCTCTTAGTTCGAATCCCGCACGGGACTCGACCAAATTTTCAGCACTAGAATTTATGCTATTCTAAGATAGTGTTATCCCAAAATAACGAAAATACTGTTATACGATCACTTTCTAAATGATAAAAATATATCCATTCAGCTTTGGGAGCTGTGTCATCACAGTTCGAATCCCGCACGGGATTCGACCAAATTTTCAGCACTAGAATTTGTGCTATTCTAAGATAGTGTTATCCCAAAATAACGAAAATACTGTTATACGATCACTTTCTAAATGATAAAAATATATCTATTCAGCTTTGGGAGCTGTGTCATCACGTTCGAATCCCGCACGGGACTCGACCAAATTTTCAGCACTAGAATTTGTGCTATTCTAAGATAGTGTTATCCCAAAATAACGAAAATACTGTTATACGCTCACTTTCTAAATGATAAAAATATAAGTCTCAACATGTTTTATTTCCTCGAACCAAAGTGTTTGTGGCGTGTTGTTGCGGGAATTTCCGTGATGTCATCAGTTCGGGGGCAAACAAATCTCAATATGATTTATTCCGAGACGTCATCAAAGTATGTTTAGGATCCCTGACGCTATATCCATCACTATGTTCACCCTGATGACACGTGGGATCCCCAAGGGGTGAAAACTCCAGTTCATTCAATGTCAATTGGGGTCCGTTCCAAAGTTATCCAGTTCAGCCGGAAATAAACAATGGGGTCAGTAGTATAGAAAGAGCAAATTTCTCAGTATAAAATCGGAGAGGTAATGTTAAAGGTTCAAGGAAAACGAGGGGGAGTGTGGCGTAATGTTAACCCTATCTGGCCTGGGCTTTTTGGGACCTGTCCAGGCCTGGGGGGAGTCCTGGAATAGATGTGTATTATTATGGTTTTACGATTTATTTTTCAAGTTTCTGAAGTATTTCCCATGTTTCTGGGAGGAAATTCAGTGGAAAATTACCAATAATTTGACTTGGTTCCATCTCTTATTTGCATTTTCCCGTGTTTCTGCTATCATTGGAAAGCGGAAAAGCAACCACGGCCTTCATATTGCCGAATGGATGCACATTATTAAGAAGAAATAGGTTAATTTTGAGTTTTGTTCTCGAAAATCCTGCTAAAATTGTCAAAAGTGATCAAAACAAAGATGGGGTAGGGGAAAGTTATCGGTCGGATTTCCCACAATAGTATGTATAACTGGCAAGTGTTGTATACCGCCATACTCGCAAACACTCTGAGATTACGATAAATGTGAATAATTAATTTCGTAAAAAACATCCTGCCCCTTAAGGTTGCCCTCCACAGTTTCGTAGTAATGGCCCCTCTCTAATTTCATAATACGATAGACTGCCCTTGTTCTGCTACATCATAATTCTTCTTGTCTCCTTAATAGCTTATATCTATAATGCCATCCTATTCAGCATTATCAACGCTGCAAACGAGTACGTACAAATCGAGGGCTGGCTTCGTCTACACGCTGATCGGGATCATGGAGTAAAGTTTGTCCTGCCTCAGTTATGCCCCTTGGGTGTGCCTAAAAATCGGGACTCATTTACGGGAAGAAAATCTGACAAAAAACGGTTAGGTTGACACCCACTTTTGTTTGCCTTTTTAAGTTGAGACCGGACCAGGGAACGTGTGTAAGAAGTTTAATTAACATCGCTCTTACAGATTTTTCTGGAAATTGAGCCGAATTTGACCATTTTTCGACATTTTTAAGGGGTTTTCTAGGAAAAATGAAGCAAGCATGGAGAAGAATGTTCGAGTTTAAATTTAAAATAACATAGCATTGGTATATCTTAAAATAATAGTTTCATCGTGCTCTTTCAGAAAATATATACATATAAGTGATTTGGGTTGAAGGTTTTACGACAACTGGTGGCCGAAAAACGGACCCATAGTCTATTCCATGCCGAATGAAAGAATCTCTGGAGTGCACCCTAAAGCTCTACCAGAAAATGTAAAAAAAATCCAAGATGGCCGCTTTGATGACGTCATTTTCAAAAAACGGCATTTTTTGGTCGATTTTTCGGTCGGATTTTCCGATTTTTTTATTTATGCAATTTCTCCGCAAAAACTGCATGATAAATTAGTAAATATTATTATGATGTGAAATAAAATAGTTTTTGCCCAATTTTCATCGCCTAAGAGCAGAAATTTGGAAGAAATATGATAAAAACATCACTTTTCTGGTACCGCACGTGGCCGCCATCTTGAATTTACCCATGATTCTCTGCTCAGAGGGTTATGCAATTGGGCTCAAAACGACCCCAATATGATAAACTATAAAGTCCCGGAGTTTCATCACTCCATTTTTCGTCGTTCCGGAGATAGCGTAGAAAGTTTGGTAGGGTCCCCCCCCCCCCGGCCAGGTAGGGTTAAAGGTATAGGGAAAATGTAGTGGGTGAATTGGCGCAAATGTGGCGTATATGTGGCGTCACGGTGATGGGAGTAATGTTAAAGGTATAGGGAAAAAATTGTGGTAGTGGGTCGTGTTAAAGGAAATGGGATGGGTCAGCACGCTTCCTTCATAGGGCACAGCGATGACGTGATAATCTATAAATAGCGATGACACAATGTCATTGTTAGGCAATGGTGCAAAGAATTTATTCCATTTCAATGTCTTAAACTAGAAGTGAATATTGAGCGCACAGCCAATGAGAATGTAACGTTTAACAGCAGCGGAGTTTACGGATATGTGGATTGGCAGTGGGGAAAATTAACCAACGAGACTAGCCACCTAACAACAGGTAGGTGCATACACTTGAACTGAATATTCTGATTGGAGGAGCCGCATAAAAACATTGGATTAATCCAGTTCTCCTGAAAATAGATTTATCTGTCGGAACTATCTAATAGCCGTCGGATAATTTTTATTCCACGTCTGACTGACACGGAAAAATGTTGATTCCTAGCTAACATAGAAACAATGGGCCAATGCTGATCCAAGAACTACTTGATAATTGGCCCGATTAATGCAACCTCGAGGCGGGCCTATAGTGGGACTACGGGGTTGGGGAGGGTCTCATCTTAATGCGCTCGTCGAAGAGCGTCCGATTAAACTGGTGTGGTATGAAAGTAAAACTATGGCGCGGATGCGCAGCCGTGGAGTAGTAGCGAAAGTGGGCCTTTTGGAGGTGCGCAAAGGGCATATTTGAGGGATAAGGGGCTATATCTCATCCAAATATGGCGTATAGGGTATCATGTAGACCACGACATGAGGGATGTTCAGGTCATCTGTGACGTAATTGGTGACGTCATCTGTAGGCATTTTGGGGTGCGTGGGAGTGTGTTTCAGTGATGGAGTGAAAGTAGGGCTATGGCGCGCATGCACAGACAGAGAATACTGGGTGAACGGCATTGGAATGCACGTTTTGGTGTCGAGATTGACCAATATTGGTTGGTTGACCCCCGCTTTTTCGCCTTTTTAAGTTGGTAGCGGACCTGGGAGCATGGGGAAAAAATTTAATTGAAATCGCAATTACAGATTTTTTCAGGAAACTGAGCCGATTTGCAGGGTTTTCTAGCAAAACTAAAGTAAGCTTGGGGGGGGGGGGGGGTGTTCGAGAGTCAGTTTTCTATAACATATTAGTGTTGTGTCTTAAAATAATATTTTAATTATGCTCTTTCAGAAAATATGTTACGAAAATTGGTGACCGAAAAGTGGACCCATGGTCTATTCCTTGTCGAATGGAAGAATCTCTGGAGTGCACCCTGGGTGCGTGCGTGCGTGTGTTGTGGTGGTGGTGGTTTTCTGTACAGACATAGAGTACATCAGGGTGTGGCTGCACACCAGGTGAGTGGGCATGTGTGCGATGCCGTCACTTCCAGTGATGACGTACTGCTCTTGACCAGTCAGGGGCCGCCCGTGCCATCTCCGATCGTCAGTTCAACTATGGATTACGCAATCAGAATATGAATTGGACTACACACATAGACTACAATGGGTATGTTTGTGTGTCTGTGTGTGCGTGAGTGTAGAGTGTCTTACTCACCAGCTTTAGGGCGTAACTGCGTTAAAACGGGCGTTGGGCACGCCTCACTCACTGACTCGCTCACTTACTGTCACTCACTCACTAACTCACTCAGTCAACCCCATTCCCCCTCCATCTCCTCCTCCACACATACGCTGAGGTGCCTCTACCTGGTAGCCAGGTCGTACATGGCTCCATTTCCCCTAAACACACTCCTTTACACTTCCGAATTTCCCCTTTCTCTATTACTCTTCGAACTGACACATCCCATGCCCCATTCGGACCAATATTGGTCCATCTCGACACCAAAACGTCCATTCCAATGCCTCTTCCCACTAGTCTCTATCTGCGCATGCCCGAAATAGTCCGACTTTCCCTCCACACCCGTTTTCGGATGCTCCGCACGTGTGCTTCAAACTGACACTTCACACGGCCCGTTTGGATCAAGAATGGTCCCTCAATCACTCAAACACACCAATTCGTTACACTGTTTGTCAGTGACCTAATACAGAAATATATGGGGTCACTGTCAAACCGTGTAACTAATATTATCAGCTGTAGACGGTCTGGTAAATAGCTTACATGTACGTAGGTGGATCTCGAACATGTGTTTTTTTTCAAGGTGTATGGGTTCACCGGCGGCCACATGTGACTGTCAGTATGTCGGCACCTCTTCCCACTTCCCTTATATGTGTTGTAATTTTTACCTGTATATGGCGAGATTCTGCCCCCGAGGCCCGCCCCCTGTACATACCTTTTGGTCTTTGATATATGTTGGCATTTGTGGGAAGTTGATTCTGGGTCGACACCGGGTCTTACAGACTAGTCTTTTGTGTTAAATGCCGTCATTTTCATCTGACGGCGATACAGCTCACCAATCCCCGGTGTGCGAGTTGTCACAGCGGCGCAGCTCACCAATTACCAATATACGAGTTGTCAGAGCATTTCCATCATAGCTCTCTAGATTTGTATCTAATACCGCTTATGCCGGTGCTAGGGGCCGTGTGGTCATATCATCCAAGTTGCCACATGAACAGGTACAATAAAAGCGTACCTGAGATACAACACATATCACGAATCGTTAGATTCTTGGTATGTGCTTTAGAATAGGTTAACCGGAAGACTATACTGTGAAGTTATGTGACTGTCAGTATGTCGGCACCTCTTCCCACTTCTCTTATATGTGTTGTAATTTAGTTGATATAGGCGAATGCCCGGCCATCGCCCATTGGTTCTTTTTTCGTCGCACTGCCATCAAATGACTGTTTTGTACGCGTGCTCATTGGTCGCCTTTCTCGCTCGCCGATTGGTCCATTCGACATTTCGCGTCAAAAGCTTGGATCTCCTTTCCTGTAACCCAGAAGTGTGTGGGGAATGTCTTGGTCGCCCTGTTATCAAAAACGGGCGATATTCACCCCAATCCGACAGTTTTGCTATACCCTGGAATTATACCGGTACACATATGAACCATATATGGACTATACCATGGGGTGTGGGACCTTGGTTTTTCTGTCTGATTGGAGAGGTCTCGGGGTCATTGGTTGACCTTCGCTGAAAAGTTCAGATGCGCCTACGTAGTCCGCAGGCAGATTTCATTTTGAAACTGAATTCCGACTGATGAGATTTTTATTGGAAGTCCCGTCAATCTGTGCAGGCCCTGTCGAAAAAGCGTAGAAAAGGGGCATTTGATGTAAAAGTTTTGGGGTAGGTGTAGTCAATTTTTCTTGTGGAGTATAGTATCGGGTGTGATACCTTGTCTTTTTCTGCCTACGACGAGTACGATGGAAGGGCTCTCGATGCTATTGGTTGTCTTTCGCTGAAAAGTTTTCATGTGCCTTCGCAGTACGCAGGCAGGCCTAATGGACGTTTTCGGGTCTAGGTGGGCTATCCTTGGTCCAAATGGGCCATGTGAGGTATCAACTTGAAGCCCTCGTAGAGTGGAATCCGACTGCTGTGGTTTGTTTTGGAATTGCCGTCTTTCTGAGCATGCGCAATCGGAAAATAGGAGAAAAATGGCGTTTGAATGGACATTTTGGAGTGTAGATGGACTATCCTTGGTTCAAATGGGCCGTGTGCGGTCGCATTTTGATGTGCTCGTATAGTAAAGTCAGACTGGTCTGACTGTTGTTGAAAGTCTGGTCAATCTGCACATCCGCAGTCGGGAAATAATAGAAAAAAGGACACTTGAGGTGGGAGTTTTAGGTATAGGTGGACCATCCGTGGTTCAGATGGGCTCTTCATCTGAAATCTGACTGGGGGTGATATGCGCATGCGCATTCAGGGAGTGGTAGAGAAAGGGCAGTTTCAGAGGTGCGCTTACACCCTAGTGTAGTAGAGAAATGGGTCATTTTCGGTCTGGTTACATGGTAGTCACCCGTGTGTAGGAGTGCATGCGTGTGTGGAGGTCTGTTTGGGTGTGTGCGTGTGTGTTAAACAGATGATCCATGATCGTTCTTGCTACCATGTATTATGTGCGGGTGTGTGTGTTTGGTGGGGGGGGTTGAATGTGTGTGTGTGTGTGTGGTGGAGGTGGTGATGGAGGTGTGTGAAGGTGGTGGTAGCTGTTGTGCTTATCTGATGGTGCATCACTGGAAGTGACGTCATCACATGCATGTGCGCTCACCTGGTGATACCGCCGATAACCTTCTGCACCCTATAGCAAGCTGTAGTGTGCACCCTGCACAGCCCACTTGAATCCACGACTTCCACCACCTAACCACACACACACACACACACACACACACACACACACACACACACACGTATCCAGATCCAGCATGGTCCCATCTCCCACAAACATAACCCCAGTCGGACTCTATCCGACAGGAGCTTCAAATTGATACCATCCACAGCCAATTTGAACCTCGGGTGGCCCAACTTTTCCCTAAAACCTCTCACCTCATATGCTCTTATTCTATTATTTTTCGACTGCGCATGCGCATAGAAAAATAAATTCCAATAAAAACTTTACTCCACGAGCGCTTTAAAATGAGACCCACCATTGCCCAGTTGGATCGGGAATGGTCCATATAGACTTCAATATGTCCACTCGCCCTAGTTCTAGTATTTTCCGACGGCGCATGCACAGAATGAAGGCAATTGCAATACATATTACGCCAGTCGGACTTCCACTCGGCACTTTTGGACTATGGATGTGCCACCTAGACCCGAAAACGTCCTCCCCGTGCCTGTCTGCGTACTGCGCAGGCTCATCAAAACTTTTATGCAAAAGTCAACCAATGACTTCGAGACCCCCTCTATTGTACTCTACAGCCTGAGACAGAAAAAACAAGGTCTCACACCCCAAATTATCCTCCTCAAGAAACATTGAAGACACCTACCTCAAAACTTCCCCCTGAAATTACAAGCGTCTGGTCGGTCTTCAGAATTCAGCCGTCGTCCATTAAATAATATCCATGCCCATAATCCAAAGACCTATTCCATATTCCATATAACAGTATTAGCACCAAATTCAAAAGACAATCATAGTGTACATACACATAGGCTAGTTTCCTGCAAGAGAGAAACGGTCAACGATTTTCAATGATTCCGGCAAGATATCATGATGTTCCAAAAAATATCAAATCCGTATCGCTGATCAGTATTCTTAATCCATAATATTCGTTGTAAAGTTGTCATCTAGAGAATGATGTATCTCAGTCACGCTTTGATTGTGACTGTTCATATGGTCACCATGAGGATCTTGAAGTACATGGGTTCCTACGGCCGCTAGCCCCGGGGCCTTTTTCTAAACTTTCTCGACTATACATGCCAGAACACAGGACTTCCAATATAAACCGCACCAATCGGACTCTACTCCAAGACAGATTTAAAACGACGCACGGCGCATTGCTCAGGCGCATCTGAACCTTGCAGCGAAAGTCCACTAATGACCCCGAGACTCCTCCCATCCTACTATGCAGCGTGAGACAGAAAAAACAAGGTCGCACACCCTATGGTATACTCCTCAAGAAAACAATATTCAGAAGTTCATTGGTGTACCGGTATATTATATTATGGGTGTAATACCAGGGTAGAGCAACACTGTAGGATCGAGGTGAAAATCGCCCGTCTCCGATGACAGGGTGATCATGGGATTCCCATACGCTTTCTGGGTTACAAAAAAGTTCAAACTTTTCACCCTAAATCTTGAATGGCCCATTCAGCGAGGAAGCCACCAATGAGAGAGCAGCCAATGGGGGAGCTGTAGTTTCAGTCTCTTGAATGACAGCGCGACGAAAAAGGTCAATGTGTGAGGCCGGGTATGAACTACAGGTCGCCGCTGAACACACAACTGAAATAACACATTTTTGAGGACCACCTCCGTAAGCTATTTACCAGACAGTCTATCACTGATAATACAGCGGACGGCTCTCCCAGGTGGCTTCACCAAAACTAGGTGAATGAAGAAGGTAGATAATACAGCGGACGACTTTCCAAGCTGGATATGCCAAAGTTAGATGACTGTCTACAATGGAGCGGAGGCGAGTCACTCTCCCTAACCTAAATTTAGCAATTACACCAAGATAGCGGGTCAACAGGGGTGACGTCGGACTGCACTGGGCGAATGTGTGTGGAAAGACCGAGACCGACGGTCACCACAACAATAACAACAACAACAACAACAACAACAACCAGGCAAATTTGATAGAGACGAATTCGGACGAATTCGGACCGGCCCCATGAGTCGAGAGGTCATCGAAGACACCAGAAGACGTCTTGCCATTGGACTATATAATAGCTCGTCTCAGCTGTCCCGAAAGGGGAATAATTCAACACCCAGATCCTACAATCTAGGCTACTATTAAAATAACCAGAACCCTCATTTATTCTGTTACCACACAACTGGTACGCTATTATCATACTGGGGAACAAATTAACATTAACTGGGAATATTAAAGAAAGGATTGACTAAGAGTATTTAAAGGTAGACGTCAACCGTAAGTAACTGCGGTGTCAATTAACATGGAAGGAAACGGGACGTATTTAAAGGTAGGACTGCCCCCTAAGGTTAAACGAGGGGTCAATTGACATTGATGAGACTGAGGATTTCACCCCACGGGGGTCTCCCACTAGCTATTAGGCTGGACATGGTTATGGAAATAGCTTCGGGGATCCTACCTACCATGTTGAGAGGTGTTTGCCCCAGAAGTAATGACCTTATGGAAATTCCCGCCACAACCCGTCATAAAAAAAACGTTGACTCAAGGGAATAAAACATGTTGAGACTTGTTGAACCCTGAACTGATGACGTCACGGAAATCCCCAGACAAAAATATGATATAACATGGAAGAGCCTGGGAACTGCTTCATCTCCGCGGAAGGAGTGACCGGATCACTCCTGGACGTGACCGCCTCAACGAGGATGAATCCGACAGGGTCACGTGACCGAAAGTGCTGGAACTATAGTTGCCATGATCTTTCGTTTGGACTAACAACCTTGCATCTCTCCCGACTAAAAGTGGTTTGGGCCAAAATGAAAGATCAACGCTCCAAGTTTTACTCTTTGACTACTACTAACCGCCTCGCAATTTATAACAGATGATGTGTAATATTGGCGGACGGCATGTTTCTTACTACACGATGGGCATGAATGTTTGTGGGGACACCCACTGGCCTGACATTTCCCAAATCTGCAAAATTTCCAGCAATAGCCAACTGGGTATCGAGGTGACTTTTTTGTGTTTTTGCCTCGAAAGGAGGCAGGAATATTTGAAACCAAAAGGTACGGGTTCTGTTGGCGTAAAGCGGCTAAGCGCCACAACTCATCGTGGGTTTTACCCCAATCTATGAGTTCCTGGACCCGTAGTTTCCGGAAGTTCTCGTTATCAAACTTTGCTGACTGAAAGCCAAAGGTATGGTTGATCAGTCTGACAATCCCACTATACTTCACGAGAGAAGGGACAACATCTGGATTTTGCACTATATAGGGCCATGAAGATGTCAAAGGCTTGGGCCCACTGGAACATATCAGTTATCTTTTTGGACTTATCATGCGCTGTAATAGGTACCTTAGACCCATCTGATGACAGTTTGATGGCGGGTTCCTGGTCTAGGGGGTTCAAAAGGGAATCAAAATCTACACATTGATTAGTGAATATTTTGGCCCTGGTTTTCTCATTGACGTTGAAACCAAGAGGGAGGGAAGACGAAGCCAGAGAGATTCGACAAATAGAGTCTGGGTCCATACTATTACCTTCTACACTGTTTACCAGTTCCTGTTCAGGCTGTGAAGTAGACGTACCCAGCGCTATGTCCGACACAGGAGGTAACTCCGCATCCTCTCTTTCTGTGCCCTCTGGAGGAGGAGAAACCTCGGTAGGTGTGGCAGGAGGCTCTGAAACAGTGGTTGCCGACTCATTTTCAGGCATGGAAAGTAACTCTCCAGATCTTAGCTCAGCTGGGACACTGGCGGTGATTTGAGATACAGTAGGACAACTACCTGACGGAACATCCTGGGATGTCTTCCTCCGCTTGGCTGGAGTCATGGGAGATCCCTTCTTCGGTGGTACAACCTCATCGGATGTCTCTCTCCGTTTTGCTGAGGGCATGGCTTTCCTCTTTGGCATGTTGTCTATGAAATGGAAAGGAAAAGAGTCGACAACCTATTCCCTGTATATTCCATTCCCTAATTTGAGAGTTTAACCATTTTCAGAAAGAGACAGAAAAAACAACCAACCTACCATGGCGTTATAGTTAGTTATCAGCGACAGTGATAAATGGGGTCAACATCCCCTGGAATTTACTTTTAACCATGTACAATTTACAATGGCAGATGGGGTCAACCTCCTCAGGTCATGTACAATGGTAAAAGGGGTCCACCACCCCAGTAATTACATATAGCCATGTTCAAACACAGTGGCAAATGGGGTCTACCTCCCCATAGTGGTAAATGGGGTCAACCTCCCCTGTAATTACATATAGCCATGTATGAAAACAGTGGCAAATGGGGTCAACCTCCCCATGATGGAAAATGGGGTCAACCTTCCCTGTAATCGCTGTCACTTTATATAGGCCGCGGCAGAAGGGCCTTACCTTCCCCAAAAAATTATTTTTAAAGAGAGCAAACTCTCACAAATCATTCACCTAAATTTGAATTGAGAAGAGTGAAATTTAGCTCATTTATAATAAACTGTGTAACTTATGAAGTCACTCCCTTGGTTTGAAATCACTCCCCCATGTACATGTATTCTGAAGAAAGTTGTTTTCGTGCTCACGTGCTGTTTTTCATGGTGAAGCACAAAATTTTGCCCTATACAGTGACAAACCATAGCCTTGTAAAGTGCAAAAAGTCAACGTGTCAACCTTACCCGGGATTGAACCAGATACATGGTATTAAAATTTTCATTTTCTCACCCTGGTGTACCAGGGTGTCAAATTTAGTGGAACAAAGGGCTGATGAAATAGTTTAAGACCAGGACTACATTCAGAAGGTGATGAAATCTATCATAATGACTGATCAATATTCGAGACAAAATCTAGAGGTGATTGAAAGTTAAATAGAGTGATTCGAGTGTTTGTCACAATGGACATGGACAAATTATACGGGCCAGCTGTATTAAGACTCTAGCCTCGTGACTATTGGAACATGATTACAACTTCTAGCCAGAAGTTGCAAATATCTAGGACCCAGCCTGCTTACAAGCGCATTTGTTATGTTAAAATCTTAGGGAATCCAGAAGCCCAATTCCAAATTACTCGAACAAAAATTAACCATTCGATAACTATTAACAAACAAAACTATCATGGAATGGGTTTCTGAACTAAAGAAAATTATAATGCAATTAATTCTAAAGTAATCAAGATATTACAAAATTACTCAAAATTACCCCAATCAGCCAAGCAATGTATGTGTGTCTGGTGTGTATGTGTTGCGGAGGGCTGAGCAGTCAATCATCTAACCCCAATCAGTGAATAGTGAGTACTGAAGAATGAACAAGAAGAAGTGTTGTTTGGGGGGAACGGGCGAGGGGGTCTACCTAAAATTTGTTTTTTTCGTTTATGGTGACCGATGGCTGCCCTCACACTTTTCGCAAATTTTATGATGCCGGTGCGATTGAGATGTACACCATCCGGAGAAAGCAAAGATTGTTGAAAAAAATGCAGCCTTGCCAATCAGGAGAGAGAGAGAGAAATTAGATTCAACGTCGCGTTTAGCAATAGTTCAGATATATAGTGACAATCTGCCAAACATTTATGATCCATCACAATTGTTTGTAAGACAAATATTGTTGATGAAAGAAGAATCATTATGCAGATCCTAATATATCATTTAATTATCAAAAAAATAATACTTTGAATTATAGGCAAAGTTGACGGCATAACTTATCATGTTTCATTTTACATTCTGGTTCATGGTAACATTATTAGGGGAAGTGACCTCTCATACATATAGTTGATGTCTGTTATTGTTATTCGTCATGAACACTGCCATAAGTCCAGGAAATCTAGCGCATTTTTGGGGTCAACCCACCACAAATTGCAACAGAATTTATTTCACTGCTATGCATTTGAGAAAGGTCCCCAGAATAACATACTAAAAGTCTACAATCCCATATGCATGGGAAATATCTTAAATTTCAAGCTGAAATATGAGGTATTTTTCGCGAAATTTCAGTGTTTAGCTGTCTCTTGCTCCTGTAAGAAAATCTTGTACTTGATACTAAGCGTGAAAGAAATGGGTCATTACTTACACTCATTCCATTCTTTATCATATCAATATACTCAGCCTGAAATAATACCCTTGCACGAAAATATTTATGGAGAAATTCAAAATGGCGGAGGTATGGGGTCATTCTAAATCTGAACTTTTTACCATTTTCATGACAGTCCAGGCAATCTATCTGGGGTTTTTTAGCTGGACCCAAAACAAAATGCAACAGAATTTTTTTCACTGGTATGCATTTCTAATAGGTCCCCAGAACAACATACTAAAAGTCTACCAAAATCTATTTGGTGGAGATACGACTTTTTCTAAAACAAAGATACACCATCATACTTCATATAAGAAGGTAGAAAATAATGGTTTGTCTCTGAATAAGGACAGTTTATCATCCAGAAATCCAACCAATACATGATGTTCTAGGATACATTATTCTATGGTGGTGAAAATTTTTACATTCTTAATGGATTTGCTCATAAAAGTAGATGGAACAACGATAGTTCAGCACCAGGGTATATACTCATACATAGTAATATCCTGCCATTTGGCATTATTTCCATTAGCATTGTTATCCGAAAGGGAACTGACAAGCTGTGATATATTTTCTTTCAACCTATGACAATCACAGACAACAGTTCCATCAACCTATAAAGATATATCTCTATTATCACAAGCACGTAGCAAGTGTCAGATCTGACATTCAATAGTGTTCGTACCTTGTTGAAAAAAATGCAGCCTTGCCAATCAGGAGAGAGAGAGAGAAATTAGATTCAACGTCGCGTTTAGCAATAGTTCAGATATATAATGACAATCTGCCAAACATTTATGATCCATCACAATTGTTTGTAAGACAAATATTGTTGATGAAAGAAGAATCATTATGCAGATCCTAATATATCATTTAATTATCAAACAAATAATACTTTGAATTATAGGCAAAGTTGACGGCATAACTTATCATGTTTCATTTTACATTCTGGTTCATGGTAACATTATTAGGGGAAGTGACCTCTCATACATATAGTTGATGTCTTTTATTGTTATTCGTCATGAACACTGCCATAAGTTGAGGAATATTTCACAGCACAATCAATCCTAATACCAGTCTTCGCCAATGTCGTTTTCCAAGATCTGGGTTTGATGAGTTTGCACAGCTCAGTCGTTTGCATTCTTCACACAAATTTGAACAATCCAGGCCATGATCCTTACAGGCGCATCTGCTTCAGCTGCAATCCTTCTTGCAGTTCCACCTGATGACCTCAAGTAACCCCTGAAGCTGGTGGCAGATCAGTTTTCGCAGCTAGAAACCGATTGAATTATCCACTCCCATTTTTGTGGCTGCAATGGATGGTCTTCTCATCAAGTCAAATTCCTTCGTCTGGGTTACTACTGTATAAACAGATAAGCGTGTTCTATGCTGCTGCAATAAATGACCTTCGTCGGGACTCCCATGACCTGGATGAACACTTCAGCTTGTTGGCGAAATAGCTTATTGACAGTTGTCTTCTTCAAGGCAGCACCTTTGTCAATGCCATATGGTCGGAATACTGTGTCACAGCCCAGAATGGCATGCACACCCAACATATTTGTACAGACTTCCTTTCCCAGCACAGCCTTTGTCTTCTTGATATTCCAAACTCTCCGGCCCCGCTAGTGACATGGTCATTCAGTCAAAGAAAGAGGAATTCCTAGCAAACATATGTTTCATATGCAGCTGTTTTTATTGTGAAAGCTACCGTTTAATCGACTGAAAGCATCAACACTTTGGTTGCTGATGATATTGACCTGATAGTTCTGCTCTGTTTTCATGCAGACATGGATGACAATGACATCTACTTTCAGCCAGGAGAGAATGCAAAGAAACGGATAGTTTGGAATGTCAAGAAGACAAACGCTGTGCTGGGAATGTAAGTCTGCACAAATATGCTGTTTGTGCATGCCATTCAGGGCTGTGACACATATGGCATTCGCAAATGTGCGGCCGCAAAGAAAACAACGCTCAATGAGCTATTTCGCCAACAAGCTGAAGTGTTCAACCAGACCATTGGGAGTCCCGATGGAGGTTATCTATTGCAGGTGCTTGTGTGTTTATACAATGGTAACCCTGACAAAGCAATTGGCTGCATGAGATACAAGCGTTTCTGTGACAAATACGAACCATATATGTGCAGGTACAAAATCTTCCACCAACATCAGCATCAGCTAAGTATCAAGGTTCGTGTATTTAGAGTGGAAAGGGGAAGACCATCCATTGCAGCCACAAGAATGAGGGCGGACGGTTTCTCTCTGTGAAAACTGAACTGCCACCAGTTCTACTGGCACTCTTTGAGGTTATCAGGCGCAACAGCAAGAAAGATTGCAGGTGAAGAAGATGCATCTGTAAGGGCATGGTCTATACTGTTGAAAATGTAGAATGAAACATGGTAAATGGCATGGTAGAACGTCATGGTAGAACACCAAGTTTGCCTATAATCTAGATTATTATTTGTTTGATAATTAGATGACAGGGACTGCATAATTATTATTCTTTCATCAAAACGTATCTGACACACAATTGCGATATATCATTAATGGTTTGCAAAGCTGTATTTTTCAACAAGGCACATGTTGTGATAATAGAGAGATATCTCCATGAGTGGGTTTGTGGAAATATTGTCTGTGACAGTTATCGGTTGAAGGGAAATATATCACAGCTTGTCATCTCAGTTATTTTGGTAAAGAATTCCTCTTTCAGATGATTATGCTAATGGCAAAAATGTTAACTGATTGAACATTACCATGTATAATCCATATAGCCTGATGCTGAACTATCAGTTTGCTATCTACGCTTATGAGCAAATCCACCTGGAAGATACATGTTTTCACCACCATGGCATACTGTACCCTGGGTCATGTATTAATTGAATTTCTGAATGATAAACTGTCCATATTCACGGAAATATCAATATTCTACCTTGCTTATATGAGGCATAATGACATATTATGTATTATATAATGGCGTATCTTTGTTTTAAAAAATGTCGTATCTCCACCAAATAGATTTTGGTAGACTTTTAGTATGTTGTTCTGGGAACCTATTAGAAATGCATACCAATGAAAAAAATTCTGTTGCAATTTGTTTTGGGTCCAGCTAAAAAACACACAGATAGATTTCCTGAACTGTCATGAAAATGGTAAAAAGTTCAGATTTAGAATGACCCCATACATCCGCCATTTAGAATTCATTCGTAAATATTTTCGTGCAGGGGTATTATTTTAGGCCGAGTATAACCTTGATATGATAACGAAAGGAATGAGTGTTAATAATGACCCATTTCTTTCACGCTTTAAGCGGGGCCTTTAAGTACCAAGTACAAGGTTTTCTTATAGGAGCAAGAGAAATTTCGCGAAAAATACCTCAAATTTCAACTTGAAATTTAATATATTGCCCATGCATATCTGTTTGTAGATTTTTAGTATGTTATTCTAGAGACCTTTCGCAAATGCACTGCAGCAAAAACAACTCTGTTGCAATTTGTGGTGGGTCAAACCTCAATTTGACTGGACTAGTAACTGGATCTGTACCACGGAGCATGGACCGAAGAGAATTGTTCACCTCAATGACCTTGCTGTAATACGACTATGGTGGCCGACAGCTGCCATTCCAAAATGTAACTTTTTTAACGTTTTTTCTATTTTTTTTTTTTTTTTTTTTTTTAATTGAAATATTTTTTCCATATTATTTCATTTCATTTTTTTAAAATTTCTTTTCCGTTTCCTTTTCGTTTCATTTTGATTTCGTTTTCATTTTCATTTCATTTTGTTGTATTTTTTTTATTTACCGGTAAATTGAAAAAAAAAACATTATTTCATGTTTTTTTAAATTTCATTTTGATTTTGTTTTCATTTCATTTTGATTTTGTTTTCATTTCATTTTGATTTTGTTTTCATTTCACTTTCATTTTATTTTGTTATCACAAGGAAAAAATATATGAGGTGGCAGCGCCCGGCACTGCCAGTTTTTTTTTTTTTTCCTCTCTCAAAACGAAAACAAATTCTTCTGTGGCCGAGAACTGCCAGCCGAGCGCTGCCAGCCGAGAGCTGCCAATTCATACTATTGGCTAATGTGTATCACGTGTGTGTTCATAGTGCCGTACCCTTAGCATTTCTCTTACAATGCGAAAGTGAAGATGAACCTGTACGACGGTAGCACTTGCCAATTGCCAATCCCCCCCTCCCCTCTCCCCAGTCTGTCCTCTCTCCCCCCCCCCGCCTCCAATAGGGGTAAATTCTCGATGTTACGGTGCTGACAAAAGTTCCATATGGCGGAAAACAATGCCGCAGGATATGAGGTCATGTTAAGCGAGTAGATATGTCGGAAATTGGATGTTTCATGGAATCTGACTGTTGGTTCGACGGTCATTGCCCCCGTTACCAACAATCAACAATATAAATAGCTAGGTACCGGTAGGTAGAATATAATGTACCAAGTACACTAAATTATACCAACAATAGCTCACTGTAAATATGGAATTTGTGCGTCATGGTTGCGGAATAGTATGGGAACCTAGAGCTACCCAGAAGGGGTGTGACTAAAAAGCGTCCCGTACCGTCCGGAAGCGTCCCGGGTAGCGCCCGGTACACCGCCCGGTACCTTTTACACCGCCCGGTACACCCTACAAACCATACAAACTTGTGTATGTCCCATGTAAATATCGACTGGTATTTGCCGTTTTCTGACGAGTGGGCGTTTAATCGCTTTGGCACCGCTTTCTAGATGATCGTTAACAGACTTTATTTATCTTTTTCTGTAAATTTGAGCTTAAATCTGCCAGCTTTCTCATTATTGTATTGATAAAGCGTCCGGTAGCGCCCGGTACACCGCCCGGTACACCCTACGATACTCCTTTTGTGTCCCATACAAACTTGTGTATGTCCCATGTAAGTATCGACTGATATTTGCCGTTTTCTGACTTGCGCGCGTTTAATCGCATGACCTTCTGGTCTGGAATCATCCCGCTCATTTTCCTGGTCGGCTTCCCCGGTACTACTGACTGTTGTCATTTCTTTGGCACCGCTTTCTAGATGATCGTTAACAGACTTCATTTATCTTTTCCCGTAAATTTGAGCTTAAAGCTGCCAGTATTCTCCGAATCATTTTTGTCTTATATTGTCCGGTACTTCATTCACCGCCCTGTACTGTAAATTTGATATTTTTCTCTTTACGGTACGTTTTTCACCATCCGATACTTTTTAGATGTTCTATACATTTTCAGATGTTCCAAATGGGCGGGATGATTCCAGACTAAACGCGCGCACGTCAGAAATCGGCAAATACCAGTCGATATTTACATGGAACATACACAATTTTGTATGGGACACAACAGGAGTACTGTAGGGTGTACCGGGCGGTGTAAAAAGTACCGGGTGGTGTACCGGGCGCTACCGGACGCTTCCGGACGCTACCGGACGCTTTTTAGTCACACCCCTTCTTGCT